>JANHFK010003185.1:12513-23405 GCA_036250565.1 Sibynophis collaris | reverse complement strand
CTTCCTTCCTTCCTTCCTTCCTTCCTTCCTTCCTTCCTTCCTTCCTTCCTTCCTTCCTTCCTTCCTTCCTTCCTGCCGTCCTCCCTCCCTTCCTTCCTGTCTTTCACTTAATTTATAGATTGTCCAACTCCCAAATGTCTCTAGGTGGATTACGACTAAGAATGTTAGACAGGTGTTCTTTAAACATTTTTTTTATTTACCTTGGGTTGCCATTCCATCCTTTCTTCAATTTTTCTGCTTAGGTCCATTTGAACATAATTCCTTTTTGACTGAACAAACAAGGAGTTGAAGAGTTGTTTTTGTTTAAATTCAGTGCCCAGATATAGTGCCTAGATATATACTTCTCATATATAAATGGTTTAAATGTTAATGAATTAGTCTTTACCTTGAGGAGCAGCTTGCAATGTTCTGCCTGCAGTTGTCTGACTGGTAGTACAACCAGCAAATGTACAGGCTGTGAGTGTAAAGTTGTAGTTTTCATAAGGCTGAAGATCTAAATAAATGTAAAAAAAGGTGAAACCTACAGATATTTTTTTATGTTAGAGTTCTATAAGAAAGAAAATAGAATATACTTAACCCAAAACATTTACATTCATAGATTTTTTTTATTGTATATGAATGTTTATTCATATATCTTGGATGTTCAATGGTAACAGGAAACCAGGCCATAAAAATACATGGTGGCTGGATATTATCGAAGCTGACACCAGCCAGAGCATAAAAAAACTCAAAGAAATAGTGAAAGATATTGGATATCAAGGATCATAGAGAATGCTGAAAATGAGCAAAGTAATTCAAAATATTCTTTTTCTTCAATAATAAATCAGATGTGGCAACCTATTTGCTGTTGAGAGCCACCTTCCCTTCAAAGTAATTTGTTAGAAGCCACATGAGAGAAGACTGAAGCAAATAGTGGCTAAAGTTAGAGTAAGATCAGTAAGATTTCCCTTATTTTCTCCAAGAATTACATTACAGGGAAGGAGCAAGCAATCACTGAATGATTCGGTTTCTTAGGAGAGAAGGGTTGGAGATGAATAGAATAGAATAGAATAGAACAGAATAGAATAGAGATAGAAGGGGCTTTGGAGTCCAGCTCCCTGTTCCAGCAGAGATGATGGCGAACCAATGGCACGGGTGCCACAGGTGGCACCTGGAGCCATATGGGTGGGCACCCGAACGTTGCCCCAGCTCAGCTGCAGCACGCATGCATGTGCTGGCCAGCTAAATTTCGGGCCTTCTGGGCCCACCAGAAGTTGGGAAACAGGCTGTTTCCGGCCTCCAGAGGGCCTCCTGGGGGGTGGGGAAGGCCGTTTTCGCCCTCCCCAGACTCCTAGAAAGCCTCTGGAGTCTGGGAAGAGTGAATAACAGGCCTACCGGGTCCACTGTGCCATCACGTGCCAAAACCGGGGGGAGCACAGGGCACATTGAATTATGGGTGTGGGCACGCACACGCGGGGTGGGGGCTGCGCTCCCTCCATTTTTGGCACCCAATGGCAAAAAGGTTAGCCATCACTGTCTTATGCCGTTTGTCTTTGTTAAACCTATTCAAACTGAAGAAGCTTATTTCTGATTTTGAGTAATTATTTTATTGAATAAAAAAATTGTCATTAGAATGGTCTGATCATTACTAAACAGCATTTTCTACAATTTTAAAAGATCCCACAATTCTATAAACATGCCTATATTCAATACCACTGAATAATTTTACACTGTTGTTGATTTTTCTCAGGTTGCAGAGGCAAAGCCTCTTGTAATTCAAACTGATGTCCTGAAGAGGGAGCTAGATAGCTGTCTAAAAAGAGAATGCACACCAGAAAGCTTACCCTTGTTGTTGTATCAGGTAATGTTTGCTTTTTTCACGTTTGAAGTTTTTTTTCCCAGCCTAAATTTTCCGCCAAAAAAACCCTGACATATTATGGCTTCTCAGCCTCCAAATTCCTCAAAGTTGTGCCTCTCATTGCCCCTATTTTGTATTGGAATCTTTTTTCGTTTGAGCTGGCAATTACCCAATGTGTGATGTGAATGATATTCCAAGGAAGGTATTTATGATGTATAGTTTTTCAGAAGCAAAATTGTAATTTTAATCTGTAAAAAAATCTTTTATTTTTTTATAAAGTTTTTTATCGACAGGATCCCACAGTTAGTCCAAAGCAAATACTTACATATGCTAAGATGGAAAAGATTTTGTCAGCACAGTAGTGTTATTGAACAACTGTACCCTTTCTATCAGGTATGAATTCTCAAAGTTTGCACAGTTACGAAATACAATGTAAAATGTTTATTTTCAAATGAACTTAAATATGATTTAATGTTTGTTAAGTCCAGAAGCAAAACTATAGAATTTTCCTTTCTGTAAATTCAATTTGGTTTGGAAAATATGATATTTTCCTACTTAAGTAGCAGGAACCTTAAGCAATCACTTAAAAAACTGCTCATCTAAAATCATTGGCTTCTTATTAATGTCTATTTCTATATGTGGGGATTGTAGGGGAGTATTAAAGTCTACCAATAAAAATAATTTCTATAGAATTATCTATATAATATATAGAATAGAATCTATAGAATATAGAATGTATATAATATCTATATCTATTGAATATCTATAGGATAGATAGTAACTATAGAAATTGTAATATGTGTATCTGTTCCAGGTATAGATTGACTCTAAAGCCAGGAGTCCAGTGGATCAATGTGATATTAACCATTTTGTTAGTTATGCCAGCCAACAGGAAGAATTGTTGAAGATTCAGATAGTGCCAAAGAGATGATTTTAGTTTTAGAAATTATTGAATCCCAACAAATATTATGCTTCTAGTTCTCAGCCAACACTTTTTACAAGTAGGGAAACATTTATAGCAATAGGCAAGCTTTTTGACTCTCTGAAGGAGATGGGTGATTTAAAAACGTGAAAACAAACAAACAAACAACTTTCCAAAATTTTGGAAGGATATATGTGGGTCTTCAAGGCATTCCTGAAAATAAAAATAATACTAGACTGGCACTTCGCTTTTGTTTATTTATTTTTATGGCCCCTGCTAACATTTTGTAAGCTTCATTTTTCATTTTTAAACTGAAGGGATTTTTGGGGGGGAAAAAGCCTTGTAGAAAAGGGAAGTCTAGGATACTGTAATGAAAGAATGTTTGTTGTACTTGTAAAATACATATAAGGAATTGCCAGAAACTAAGGCTACCAGAAGCTAAAAGAAAGTGGAGGTAGTTAAAACAGAAGAGAGACAGATAACTGTCAGGCAGAGAGAAGGCAAGATGGGATACATCCCTGCAACCTTGTGACAAACTAAGTTATTTATTAAATAAGCAGAGGGGAATTTTGATGATTTACCTCTTTAAAGAAAAAAACAATTTTGGTAGAATCATAGAACTGTGGAATAGGAAAGGACCACAATGATTATCTAATCTAAATCTCTGTAAAGTTCAAGAAAACAAATTAAATCATCCTTGGGTGCTAGATATTGTCAGCTTCCGGTCTAAAGCGTGAGGAAAAATACCGAAGAACACAGTTTTGAATTGTAATGGTTTATTTCCTAGATGAACACCTGGCATTAACTGACGTTCATCAATTGAAATACAAAGTCAGGACTGACCACCCAGTTCCCTCCCCACCGTTTAAATCTTTCCCTAGCCCTGCCCAGTCACTCATGCGTGCGTCCCACCCCTCAGGCTTCCACAATCTGGGTCACTCAAAAGCAAACAGGGAATCTAGCAGAGTCCAAACGCCAGCCACACACAACAGGGAGGTGCGCAGGCGTCCACCCGCTTCTCAGCTGTGTGGCTGTCTCACAGCTGTTCGGCGGCAATTTCATCATTGGCAATGGGATGGCTGGGTCTGGCTTATCCTCGCCTATCCAACTGTCGGTTTTGGGGTGGTTTCGGCGGTCTGGTGGGTGTAGCGTGCGGTGGACATTGCACTCACTGGGAAAGGCAATCCTGGCTTCTCCATTCCTCACCAGAATGGCAGCCCTGGGTTTCCAGGCACACCAGGGATGACAGATATATTGTCAACCTTATACTGTCACCTTATACAGAGTTACCTTAAATAACTGTAAATACCCTAAGAAAATAAGAGACAGAATATAATCTTACTTCTTTGTCTGGATACCACACTACTAGGGAAAAATAGTAAGAAAGAAATATGGCCACGTATATGTGATAAATAAATAAACCTCAGTGGAATAATTTTTAAATTTTTTATTTGTGGATAAACTTAGTTTCTGGCAACCATATTATATAGTACATTCATGTATCTGCAAAAATAACACAGAAATTGTGCTACTTCTGACCAAATCAACTTATTTTGCAAAAAATCCAAAGATGCTGTTGGAGTGCACTCAAGCGGCTGAAAGTATCATATTGTTTGATAATGGTGCTTGATGTTCTAGGTAGTTCATTAGTTCATCTTCTTGGAACACGAAAGCCACTTCCATTTTTTTCTCTCTCTTTGTAGAAACAAGTGGCTCAAATTATGCAGGAGTATAATGATGCCATTCAAAGGGCTGCAAGACTCTCAAGTGTACGAGAGAGCTTTCTGACTGGAAAAGAAATTCCTATAAACCTGGTGACCCAGGAAGATTTGATGATCTACACACAATGGCTAATATGTCACTTGCATTCACTTAAAACCATCCATGCCTATCTCCAGGTAATGTTGTGTTAACTTTCTGCCAATAGTATTACAATATTAATGTAAAATGGCAGCACAGAGTCTGGGGTCCCTTTGCAAATCCCCTCCCCTTTGAGCATTAATTGGATTCCTTGAGAGGCAGCTCTTTTTTCAGATGCAAGGCACCAGAACCAGCCATAAAAAGTTCAATATTTATTCTATAATTAGATAGCAGTAGATAAAGAACTAAAGATTTGTAAACATTTCTACTGAGGTTGCACTCTTATATGGGCATTTTTCAAAGGAGTCGCCTGAAGAACTCAAACCATTGTAGGCTAAAGCATTTACTGTGGTATAAATTTGATTGAACATCAAAATGTGCACCATAAATTGATTGGACCTCAAGGAAATATGAGATTATCTTTCTCCTAATAGATAGGGAGTCTGGAGCTCTCCCGACATTGCTGAACTGCAGTTCCTAATATCTTACAATAAGAATGAATTTAATAACTAGATGAAAAAGTGAAGTCAGGGTCCATTCTTATTGCTTTACTTGGGCTACTATATAAAACATGAAACATCTTTTCTGTAGGAAACTGGAGTTTATAATCAGATTTCTTTTATTAATAGCAAGATGCAACCTACATTTTCTGAGATAACAGTCTCATAGAGGTCTTTGTGTCTCCAACCAATATAAAAAAGAAGAAATAACCTTAGTTGAACAGCATATTTCAAAATGTCCTAGGTAGGATTCCCTAAATTGTATTCCTTTACAAAAACTGGGAATCTCAGTCCATTTCCCATAAAACAACAGTTTCTATCATTCTTTGGGGAGAAGTATAAAAGTAACTATTAATTAAATGTGTACTACCTTGTGCTTTAAAGACATACAATGAATGTAAAACCTGTGCTCCAATCTATAGGTACTCCAACACTTGCCTATCTCTCACAGGACAGAGGTAACCATTGACAGACATCCATTTCAAGGTGATGGAGATAAACCCAAAGCTTCTGGAAAAATGGATTTTTTGTCTCCCAGGATCCGGATCTCTGTCCACCCTAGCACTTTAACCATGGAGGGTAAGGAATAATGATATCTGTATAATTTGAGAGCTACAGTCTTGAAGGGCTCTGGGGACTATAAAAACCAGCGGAGAGACTGAATGTGGCTCTCCCTCCCTCAGTGGTTTCTATACGAAGTAATTGTTTTGGCCATGCCGTAGGGGTCTAGCTGCTAAACAGAGCTAGATGTCTTCCTGAATTTTCTAGAGAGAACTTGTTCTCCAGTCTTTCCATGTTTCTAAAAAGTAGAGCAGAAGAATTGGAAAAATATTGATGCAAGGTAAGGTAAGGTAAGATGATAATAAGACAAGACAAAACAAGACAAGACAAGAGATAAGAAGATAAGATATTCTGTTGCCTGCTCTCAAGAGAAAGTATATATTTACTCAATTGCATACATAACACACATATACACATCAGTGGTGAAATCTACTTACCTTTGCTACTGGTTCGGGCATGCTCCCGCGTGCACCTCTTCTGTGCATGCGCAGAACCTTCTGCACATGCGCAGATGGTTAAAAAATGGGACGTAATGACATTCCGGTGGATGGGCGGAGCCTCCCACCACCAGCGCTACCAATTTGGAGAACCGGATAGAACCAGGGAAATTTCACTGCTATATACATATATAAATATATACTATTTATATTTAGCATTTCCTCAGGATATAGTATCCTCTGGGTATTCAAAGCAGTGTTGGTGGACCTTTACTCCTATAACAAACTCTGATGGTAAGACTAGGCTAAGAGAGAGAATGTCTAGCCAAATTATCCAGGGAACTCTATTATTGAGGAGAACTTTGAACCTGGATCTCCCCAGTCCTGTTCTAGTAGGTTTACTGCTACTTCATGTTGTTGTCCTCAACTTACCACCAATCGCTTAGCTATCATTTCAAGTTTGAAGTTATGACAGACTCCCCAAAAGATACCTGTGACCTGGCTGCACAATCCCACAATCAAGTGACTGCATTTCGGGTACATTTACAGCTGTTTGTAAGCATCCAGTGGTCATGGGGCCAGAGTTTACAATGTTTTTGCTGAAAATCAGTGTTTACTTCCAATTTTTGGTAAAAACACTCCCTAGTAGACAATATGTTTGCTTAACGACTGCTGCAGAAAAGGTCATAAAATCGGGTTGCTTATGTGGGTGTCTCATTTTACGATCTTCAAGACTTATGATTGTAATGAGCAGCCTCCTGTATGGTTGTAAATCAAGATCTGCCAGTATGATTATACCAACATTGCAATTACTTCTTAGATTGAATTAACAAAGATGAACAAATATGTGCACATTCTACCTTTAGACAGAATCCAAGGTCATTTCAGGATTCTGGCCATGTGATTCTGTAGTCTACTCAGCTCATATCTGGCTATAATTTCAAAGGAAAATAGGCTTTTAGGGAGCCAGAAAGATAATTTAAATGATTTGTTTCTTTGCTGTTTACTTTCAGTAACAAGTTATCCCAATCCATTTATTTCGAAGATATTGAATAAAAACCTACAACTTCATCTGCTATACAGTATAGATTTAAATTGGATAGATTAAATGAGAAGATGATTAAGTAAAACATTAAAAGGAAAGACTGAATTGAAGAGTAGAGTAGGAGCACAGATGGCCTTATTCATTGCCAAGCCATCAAACAACAAATTAGATACCCTACAGTTCTACAAATTCTGGTGAACCTGATTGAACTTTAGCAAGTTGTTGCACAGTAATTAAAATACTTGTCTCAATAAACTTACAAGCAAAAGACATAATTATATTTGGGGTTTGAAATATACCTTGAAAATGTCTCTCAGTAAAAACTGCATTAAGGCTCATGTTTGGGCTACTAAACTACAAAGTAGAATTTAGTGTTCTGGCCATAAACAGTTTTTTCCCTATAACACTGTTTCTCATTTTGGGGCCCAGATTAAAATGATGGGTTTTTTTGCTCACTTATTTTGGTCTTGTATTGCACAGGTGGTCCTTGACTTACAACGGTTCATTTAATAACTATTTCAAAGTTACAACGGCTTATGGCTGTTTTTCACACTAATGGCTGTTGCAGCATCCCCATGGTCACATAATCAAAATTCGGAGGGTTGTCAACTGGCAGGTATTAATGACAGTTGCAGTGTCCCGAGGTCATGTGATTACCTTTTGTGAGTCAGTGGGGAAGCCAGGTTCACTTAACAACCATGTTACTAACTTAACAGTTGCAGTGATTCACTTAACAACTGTGGCAAGAAAGGTCGTAAAATGGGGTAAAACTCACTTAAAGATTCTCTTTCTTAGCGATAGGAATTTTTGGGCTCAATTGTGCTTGTAAATTGAGAACCGTCTGTTATTTATTTATTTATTTATTTATTTATATCCTGCCCTTATCATTTTTACAAATAACTCAAGCCGCAAACATATCCAACAGACCTTCCTCCTCCTCTTTTCCCTTGCCTCATCCATCAAGCCAAATACTCATGCTAGAGAGGAAAAAGCCACTTTGGAAAGAGACCTTCGTTTAATGAACTTCTCTTTGAAAACATCTGGTGCTGGAATACAAACCTAGTGGAATGTTTTGAAAAGAAAGATGATAGCCTGGCTTCCCATGTTGAGAGATTGCCCACTGTGATGTATAGCATCTTCCAGCCACTGCTGTCATGACAAATTCCTAATGCAAGTTTTATTTTGCTGAGGGAATGGATGGGTGATATTGTAAAATGGCAGTTCCTAAAGATTAACTGAAGCTGAATCAAAATACTGTGTGCTGAATTGTAGTTTCCTGAGTTTTTGAAGCCAGCCTTTTGTTTTTGGATAAACCATCTTTTATGATTTACCATAATGTGTGAACTCAGTTCATTGTGGCACATTTGTTTAACAGTGGTTTTAACAAGATGTATCAACCTAATCTAGCAAGGTCACATCCATCTTGAGAAGTTACACTACAGTATCTTTTTTTTCTCAAATGGTTAGAACCTGCTTGGACTCTTAGCTCAATATTTGATCAATAGTTCAAACATTCCCTTTAAAGCCCTTATGGCATGGGACCAGGATACCTGAGGAACCGTCTCATCCCAATTACATTGACCTATCCCACCTGGTCAGGCAGGGAGGGCTTGCTGCATATCCTGTCAGTCAAGGAATTTTGACTAGCGAGTTCTAGGAAGAAAGCCTTCTCAGCTGCTGTCCCTCCCCAGTGTGACATCTTATCCAGTGGTGGGATTCAAATTTTTTTACTACCAGTTCTGTGGGAGTCGTTTGGTGGGAGTGGTGTCGCTTGGAGGGCGTGGCAGGGGAAGGATACTGTAAAATCTCCATTCCCTCCCCACTCCAGGGGAAGGTTACTGCAAAATTCCCAATTCCTCCCAATCAGCTGGGACTTGGGATGCAGAGAGTAGATGGGGGCGGGGCCAGTCAGAGGTGGTATTTACGGGTTCTCTGAACTACTCAAAATTTCCGCTACCGGTTCTCCAGAACTGGACAGAACCTACTGAATACCACCTGTGATCCTATCCCCAAAGGTAAGGTAAACCCCCACTCTTCTGGGTTTATGGACAAGTTTTAAGATCTTGTTTTGCCAATTAGCATGAGAGTCTGCAGCCTGAGGAGGGTGGCTGATGGCTTGAGGACACTCTCGCTGCCTTGTTAACTTTTTAGCCTTTTCCATTTTTTAACTTTGACTTCTACTTTTACTTATAAGATTTAACTTGTTCTTAATTCTGTTTTTAACCTATGGTTTTATTAACCTGTATATTATAATGCTATAAACAGCCACTTAGGTGAGATGGGCCGTATAGAAGTTTAATAAATAACAATAAAATACATTTCCCGCAATATTTCGGTTCTCCTGAAACTTAAGACACAATGGCTTTCCCTTCATCTGCTACAGGTAGTCCTTGACTTACAACCCCAATTGAGCCCACCATTTCTATTGTTCAGTGAAACATTTGTTAAGTGAGTTTTGCCCCGTTTTGCGACTTTTCTTGCCACAGTTGTTAAGTGAATCACTGTAGTTGCTAAGTTAGTAACACAGTTGTTAAGTGACTCTGGCTTCCCCATTGACTTTGGCTTGCAGGAAGGTCTCAAAAGACGGTCACATCGATCCTGGGGCACTGCAACCATCCTAAATATGAACCAGTGGTGACAAGCATCTGAATGTAAATCACGTGATCATGCGGATGCTGCAATGGTCATAAATGTGAAACATGTCCACAAGTCGCTTTTTTCAACCCCGTTGTAACTTTGAGCAGTCACTAAAAGAACTGTTGTAAGTCAAGGACTACCTGTACTCTGCTGCTCCCCTTTCTGAACTGGAGACGCCGTGCAAGTCATGTCCTCTGCCTGCCACTCACTTAAGATCCTTGTCACGTCGCTGTTCAAGGCACAAATGCTCTCCTTGAAGGACAGGCGCCAATGCCAATGACAAGAGCAACTCTTCCCTTGGCAGGAAGAAAGTTTAGATAAGATAAGGCGAACGGAAAATTTTCTGATGAAGGGGGAATGTGGTGATATGTCCTTCATTTGAGCTTCTGTTAAAGTTGTCTTGGGGAAAAGCGTCTAGAAAAAGCTGCTTGGATCTGATTGTTCCTTCAAGGCAGATAGAGGAAGAATAGATTAGCAAGATTTAATCAGCCCTTAATACTAGGCATTGTTTTATTAGCCCTAACCCTAACCCTAACCCAATCATTGCAAGGACCAAGGGCAATTCGTTTGAACAGAAATCAGTCTTGGAAGCAAATTGATTTTATTTTTGTTTATTTTTTTAAACTTGAGATAGCCACCCATCTCACAAGACAAGTGACTCCGGGTGCTGTACAACAAACCTCACTAGTTCATGGGTTCCCTGGGATCCCCAGGCCAGATGGCACAAGCAGGTCTTGAGGGACCTTGAGAAAGTCAAGAGTGATGTTGCCAGGGAGGGTAATATTTCACAATGCAGGCATCACAATTGAAAAAGCCCGCCACATGTATCTCCCTAAATGGCATAACATGTAGCACGTCCTCACAACAGGTAGTCCTCGACTTACAACAGTTCATTTAGTGACTGTTTGAAGTTACGACAGCACAGGAAAAAAAGTGACTTATGACTTACCAACAGAAATTTTGGGCTCAATTGTGGTTGTAAGTCGAGGACTACCTGTACTCAATTTGGTGGGACAGGTACCCTGTTTCCTCCAAAATAAGACATCCCCTGATAATAAGTCGGGCTTTTGAGCGCATGGCAATAAGGCCAAGC
>JANHFK010003184.1:69758-80249 GCA_036250565.1 Sibynophis collaris | reverse complement strand
ACAGCCGTCTCAATAAAAGAGGTTTTTGGGGACTAAAATTGTGGTTTATGCTTTCTCAGGAAGCCTAGGTCAGAACAAAACTGCATTTCCATTCCTCCCTATTTCAATTGACATGTTACTAAAACCAAACTAGTCTAAATATATAAACAATGTATGTGTTATTCGTGAAGTTTCTCAACCTTGGTAACTTTAAGATGTGTGGGCTTCAACTTCCAGTTGTAAAGAGGAGACTTTGGAAAAACCAAAATATTTCCACAGTTGCCTGCTTCTTCTACACTGACATAGTTATGATTAATCTTTACAACTTTAACCAGAAAGTAGAGGAAACTGTTATATTTATGCCCTGCCTGTTAAGAGACAAAATTGCATGCGTTTTTGACAAAATACTGAGAACTGGAGAAAGCATAAAAACTGCTGTTCCTTTAGACCACAAGTATCAAAACTCAATTGCGTCATGTGACATATTGTGACATATCACAATGTTTTTTGCCTTTGCGGAGCTTGGGTGGCCATGGCCGACACCTGACACATCCGGCCCATGGGTTGCCAGTTTGACACCCCTGGTAGACATATTATGAACCATAGGATGATTCTAGCGTGTGGGATTTTTTCATTTTATAAAGTGAAACAACTTTTCTAAATTGAATAACCACAAAAAAGCCATCAACTGCCAATATAAAAGATAAGCTTTACTAACTGAATGAAACACATATTGCCAAGATCTTAATTACATCAAAAATACTCTTTTTTCTAGATTCCAGAAAATCAGAATGTCATTTGTAGGCAATTCATCTTATTTGCATATTGTAATAAGAAATAATGCAAAATAATTTAATTTACTCTTTTTCATTCTTTGAACTCATTATTAAGAGTAAGACCCTTTTATCTTTTTGGCACAAGTATTCTAATGCAAATTTTAGGTATCTCAACTGCGGTGCCTATGCTAACACTCATAGTTGTATGTGGTCCCCAAAGCCATCAGATACATGTAAATTCCCTGGATTTTTAGGGCAGGAGTGGCCAACATTTCATTGAGTAAAGGCTTATACCTAACATTTATGGGAGGTTGTAAATTACAGGTGTCAAACCCACGGCATCACATTGCTATCACATGACGTTTCCTTCTCCCCTTCATGGAGCTGGGATGGCTTGCACATGACCCATCTGGCCTGTGGGCCACCAGTTTGACACCTTTGCTGTAGATTTAGTGGGTATAGGCACATCACATATGAACAGAACTGCAGCTTGGAAGATTCCTCCCTTTTTAAGAGTATGTTTTACATTATAGATTTCACCTGATTCCTTCCTCAGAACAGAGAACTAAACTGATGGTTTTCAGCAGTCACTAACAGAGTGGGCTAAAAAGCCCATAAAATGAAAATCCAGGTGTCTTACATGGTGGATTTCTGATTTTGGCCCACATTAGTTAATCATACTGAAATAAATGTGTTTTGTGAGCGTGTGCCTTCAAGTTTGTCTTGACTCCTGACAATTGCAATTTTCTTGGCAAAGTTTCTCAAGTTATTTGTCATTGCCTCTTCCTTAGGGTTGAGAGTGACTGGCCCAAGGTCACTTAGCTCACTTTGTACCTAAGGAGGGACTAGAAATCACAATCTCCTGGTTTCTAACCAGGTGCCATCAAACTTGCTTTCAGGTGTACTTCTACTACTGATTTTATCTTGAAGGCAATGCTGATACCGTGATGGTTGTTGCTGTGCATTTCTTTTTGATCAAATCAAAATATCTTTTGGTTGTAATCTGGCTCTGAAGATTGCATTTATTGCCAATATTAAATATTGGATGGATTATGTCTCATCATTTTTTAACTCTTAGCAACCAACTATATAGATTTTCTCCATAATGATTTATTCCTTTCTTCTAAATGTGAACTCATTGCCACTGTAACCAAGTCAATCCACCTTAGAGCAGGTCATCCTTTTCTTTTTCATTCCACTTTTCCCTGCACTAGAACCCTTTCTAGAGAGTGGGATCTTTGCATAATATGTCCAAGATAATTTCAGTCTGTTCATTTGTGCCTTCAATAAGAACTCTGAGTTGATTACTTTGATTATCTATTTGTTTGTTTGCTTGACTGTCCATGGTATTCTCTAAAGACTTAACAGTAACAGACTTGGAAGGGACCTTGGAGGTCATCAAGTCCAACCCCCTGCTCATGCAGGAGACCTGTACTAGGGATTCGAACCGCCGAACTGCCGACTTTTTTGATTTACAAGCTCAGTGTCTTAACCACTGAGCCATCTAGTCCAACACCAAAGTTCAAAAGCATCAATATTCTTCCTATCCTGTTTTTTTTAAGTTCACTTTCACTTCCATGGAGTGTCAGAGGAAATACCATGGCTTACACCATTCAGAGCTTTGTCCGTAGAGAGATTTCATGGTACTTGTATATCTTTTCCAAGGTCTTTTTTTAAAGTTTTGTATTTTTTAAACAAACAAACATACAAACAAACAATACATCCTTAATCATTCAGTGCTTCATCTGAGTACATGTTTTGTGTCTTCTACTGTCTCCTCTTTTCCAAGGTCTTTATGGTTGTTCTATTCTAGAAGGAAAGTGTGATCAAAACTGCTATTTATGGGGATCAGAATTATACATATGACTGCTGTCATGAAAAGGTAATTACACCATTCTGCTTGGAAACTACCAAAAAATAACATGTAAGGGAGTTTTCATTAGTGAGGTTGCTATATATTGCAGCATGTATATATGTCACTATTTATTTACATAGTCAATTGATAACTCAAATACTAATCTTTGAACACTGAGATGACTGCCTTAGGTTACTTTTGTATTTTTAAATAAGTAATCTCCACTTTTTCATGCCTAAACAGTCTCAACTATCTCTAGGGACCTTGCACTGTCCTAATTTATTCCTCTTGTCTTGCATGCCATGAGTATTAATTTTCACAGGCCTGTCTGAGTCAAAAGTAATATTCAAAAGACCAGGTGTTATTATCAATGGGACTTCAAAAACTATTAAAAACAAACAACCATTTTAGTAGCATACTTCTCTAAGGTATCAAATATTCTGAAATGCTATACAACTGATTAAATCAGGGGTGTCAAACATGATTTCATTGTGGGCCACATCAGGGTTGTGCTTGACCTTGGAGGGCTTGGGGTGGGCGTGGCCATGGTGGGCGTTTGACACAGGCTCAAGATGTATTTTTTCTCCTTTGCATTCAAAACAGACAAAGGGAGATTTACTTTCTGGCACAAATAGTCTCAATTCCATAATGTAGAGATTAAAGACATGTAGAGTCTATGGTATTATGGGGCTGAGAAAGAAACAAGCCATTTTTGGCTGCCAGGCTGCTGTAGGAGGCTGTGGGGCTGAAAATGGCCCGTGCATGGCCTCTCATGACCCATTTTGGCCAGCAGAGGCACCGCAGGCCAGTCCTTTGTTATTTCCAGGCCGGCCACACAGGCCAGATTTAATCCGGCCCGCGGGCTTGAGTTTGATACCCCTGGATTAAACAGTAGGGAATTAACCATGGTATCTACAAATAGACATTTTTTAACCACCCTTTATGTTATCAGCATAAATGGGCAATGGGTTTGCAAAGGAGATTCAAGAGTTAGGAAAAGCAGGGCTTCCTTTCTGGTTCTTAACATTTATCGTTTGCAATTTCCCCTCACAATTGTAGCTGATATCTGGGCTCTGCTCTCAGTTTCCCTTTGGATTCCTGATCCAACCAGCAGGCATGAGAACTGCTAAGTATCTTACTGCAATTAGATGAGTCACTTTGTATGAGATGGGCAGCCACATAAATTTAATATAATAAATTAAAATAAAATAGTAAAAGGATGTCAAGCCACGCAAAACTCAAGAAACAAGAACCACTCCAATTTCAGGGGAGAAAACTTTTTAGCTGGTAGACTGCAGTTACTCTGGGTCTATATTTCACATTTCCATCCTCAAGAGTCAAGTATCTCTCAAGAGCTCACACAGTCTCATGGGTTAACATTCAAACGACTAAAAATTAGATTAATTTTTAATATTTGCACGCTTAGATACACAATTGGATAATGCTTTAGCTCTTGAACCAACTATCATAGAGCAGCTAATAGAGCTAGTTGGCTGGTGAGAAAAACAGGACAGTTAATTACACAATATTTCTGTCCCTTGGTGTTCCCAGGGTCTTTTAGGGACTCCATCATAGAGAAGACATGTCAATTTTTCCTACATCCTCATCTGAAGAGCTACACATGTTTTCCTCTGTGATGGAGTGCCGCTAAGGAATAGGTAGGGGCTTAGTCCCATTCCACATATCCTGCTGGTCTGCTAACCCAGCACAATAATCATACTTGGTTTATTTCTTAAATTATAGCCTATCTTTATTATTCTAATAAATAACTCAAGACAGCAAACATACCCAATGCTACTTCCTCTTCCCATTTTCCCCACAAAAACCCTGTGAGGTGAATTGGGCTAAGAGAGAGTAACTGGCCCAAAGTCAATCAAGATGGTTTTCATGCCTATGGGAGGATAAGAACTCACAGTCTCATGGATTCTATCCTGGTGCTTTGGCAGTGCTGAAACTTAAACTGGCAAGTTGAAAAATTCTCTGAAAGAAGGCATTGGCCAATTGTTTCCATACTGTGTCCAGGAAATTGGACTCCAAATGAAGGGATTTTTGTTTTTACTAATGTATGTGTGCCTTTCATATATCCAATGTGCTGAATGCAATAAAAAGATAAAATGCTTTTTAAAAATCTTGTATTTGTGTTTAAGATTTCAACCATGGGCCAAATAAATATTTTGGTTCTAGAAAGAAATGAAAATTATTTTCCTTAAAATATGTAATAAATTGCACAAAATACCTTTCATAAGAAAACATCTTTCTTTCAGCGTATTGTATCTGTGGGTATCTACATTAGATTGAGCGAAAAATAAAATTCTCTAAATCCCATCATGTTGGAATATTGTGACACGTGTTTGGGGTGGATGGTGTTGATGTTTTCAATTTGCTAAAGATGTTTTTCATGTTTTCAATGTTTTCAATATGCTCAAGACATTTTTCAAACATCCGTACTGATAATTTTAAGAATAAGATTTTTTTATTTTAAAAAAGCAAGGAAATGGCTTGCCTGGAAATTAATTTACTGCAGTTATAAGGAAATAGTTATCTCATTTAAAATTTCAGTAGAGTGATGAGGTTTCTTTATCACAACCACTAAAGGGAAAAATGTATGTTTCAGTGCAGCCAATAACTTCAGGTTATTTCCCAACTGAGAGTATAATCCTAGGTGAAAAATCTTTTGCTTGTCATACTTGCACAGTCCAGAAAAATAACATGATTTATTTCCTGGCAAAGATAGGTTATCAACACACTATTAATATGATTTCAAGGGAAAATAAGACACCAGGAAAATCTATCTTATCACAAACTTTTGGAATCAGAAAAAAGTATACAAGATTCTTTTCTACTGTTCGTACCTTGTTCCAAGACTCTGTTTATCCATACATTTGAGTCTTGAAAATGTCTCTTCTACAATTTTCAATCTAGTCTATAGAAAGTTACCATCGAATTCTGTACAATTGTTTGTTGTAACATACAGTATTACATTTACAATCCCAACTGGGACCAGAAAAACCATTGTTAAGCAGGATGGTTGGTAAGTGAGGTACCACATAACCTTACCCTTACAAAGGGGGGGGGGGCATGGTAAACTAATCACCATGGATATTTAGCAAAGCATCATATGAATGTGACGTGTGACTTTCCTTGTCAGCTTGATTTTCTTGTCAGAAGCTGGCCGGAGAGGTAGCAAATGGTGATTACATGACTTCAGGATACTGCAATTGTCATAAGTGCTGGTTAGTTGACAAGAGCCTAATTGCAATTATGTATCCCCAAGGATGCTGCATTGATCATAAATGCAAAGACCTGTGATAAGTCCCCTTTAACGGTTGCTAAATGAATAGTCGTAAGTCAAAGACTTCTTATATTATCAGGTCACAACCTGAGAAAGCATATATACATGAAGTAGAATGCAAATGATAATGCAAATACATTTTATGTTATAATGACTATATTCCATTGCTAGAACCAATTTTCAGTTGATATCAATAAACTCTGACTCATTGAATTAAACTAAATTATGTCACAGTGACATCATTTATACCTGAAGAATGACTGTATTTCTTCTAAAAAATATGGGAGTTAGATCAGATACAAAGTTTTATATTATTATGTTTGTTTATTTGTATCCTATCTTTACTATACCTTAAACCTGGGACAAACATAACTTTATTTAGTTTTCCCTATTCTCTTAAGGGCAAACTAGATATAATCTTGTCTATAACTAGACAAGACTCATAGGTATATAAATGTACAACACATACTGAATTATATTTAATTGATTGCAATAAAATTTGACTGTTTTTTTCATATTTTTACATATTGCAGCATATTCTTTTTAGTTAAAATTTGGGGGAAATAGCAATAGCACTTAGACTTATTTACCACTTCACAATGCTTTACAGCCCTCTCTATAAGCAGTTTACAGAGTCAGCATATTGCCCCCAACAATCTGAGTCCTCATTTTACTGACCTTAGAAGGATGGAAGGCTGTGTCAACCTTGAGCCGGTCAGGATCGAACTCCTGGAGTGAGGAGAGACTTAGCCTGCAGTACTGCATTCTAAACGCTGCACCACCACAGCATAATAATGCTACAAACAAATGAATATGTGAACATATTCTCTGCTGTTGCCCCCACTCTCCTGGAACATTCTCCCCTAGAGGTGAGGTGAAACCCAGTCTCTTGGCCTATTGAAAATATCTAACATGCTTCTAACTAAGCATGATAATTTTGGCCCCCAAAATAAAATAAACAATAGAAGCCATAAAGTGGAAACATCTGTTCTGTGCACTGCCTAGAATCATGATTACAAGATAAATGGGTTTGCCTTACATGTTCCTTTGTCATTTTCACCTATTTTATCTGAATAGAGCTTTCAATGGGAGCAATATAGAGAAAGAAGTGATAATGAGGCTTTTAGGCAGAATATTACATCACAGTTTAGCATAGGTTGTTTCAAACTCTACAGAAGCTTGACCAATTCCGGTTTTTGAGACCCTGAACCATAATCAAATGAACAGCATGTGAAGACAAAATAAGACATACAGACAGAACAAAAAGAAACATTTTAAGCTACTTTATATTAAGAATCAGCTAGTATCTACATTTGAATCCCCTTGAAGTTTCAAGACAGATGGTCTTATCTCTTTATCAAATTGGCCTTGATTTAACATTACAAAGATGAGTAACCATGAATTCATCATTTTCTTTTTCAACTTCTTTTATGGGAAATGAAAACAACAGTTTTCACTTTGGAACAAACTAGTTTCCTATTTCTTATAGTGAATGAGTATGGCTAAAATCAGTCATTTCAAACTGTGGAAAAATTTCTTACATTTAACACACTGCGTATATCATATTTATATACTGCAGAAAAGTATTGTTTATTGCAGTGAAATAAAATTCATTTTGAATCTGGCCAAATGCTTAACAGAGCTCCTATAGAGAATATTTTGGGATGGTGATGGAAGTGAACATAACCCTCTACCAATGCATCCTTTTCAGTTGTTCAGCCAGGTTGATTCAATATCTTCTAGGATCTAACCTGGTGGAAGATTACAAAGAACCTTCATGTTGTCTAGCCACTTTCTTTTGGATGGCTTTCTCTCTGTTTTTATGGCTTATTATATCTGTTATCTATTATCTCTAACACAAAAGAAACCTTGGTTCAGAACTCCACTTTAGGAAAAGTGGTGCCAACCTCAATAGAATATATGACATCACTCCCCTTATTAAGACATTACTAGATCCCAAAAAATCTAAATAAGAATAAGCGAATATTCCATTCCATAAAAGTGGCTAAATAAATTATAGCTAACAGTATAAAAAATAGATTTTCTATATCAATTTCAATTGGTGTTTAAGTACTATTATGGTCAACATATCTGGAAGAAAAACAGAAATGGTATATCACTTGTTGATTCTATCGTACTATTTAATATTTTTCAATAGCACTATGATATACTTCTGACAAGTTGAGAAGCTGTGTTCATTCCTGGATGGCCACCTCAGAGGGTAACTTTTTCTGTCCAACTTCAATGTTCATCAATGTGATTTGATATTATCTATTCTGAGTCTCAGCTTGTTTCCGGACTCAATTTCAGGTTCTTTAAGGTACTGATATTAATTAGTCTATAAAGCCTTTTATTGTTTAGGAACACCTTTGCCTATATTTAAATATAATAATAGCTTTTCTATAGATCTTGCCCTGATGGCCTCCCACACTAAGCAGCAGCAAGTGGCTACCTGTCTAGCTTCTCAGTGAGAGCTCTCTGATTCTGGAATATATTCCCCAGGAAAAATATATATCTTAGTGCATGTTTACATTCTCATACATTTTAATTAATGTAATGATTTCAAATGCACATGTTTTAGACGGGTTTTCACAGTTTTATCACTCTATGGTTTATATATTGTTATATGCTGTATTTTAATCATTATTTCATTGTTTACTTAAATTATTCTGGAATTTTCTAAATTTATGTCAGTATTTTAGAAGCCATCCTGAGAAAACATAATTCTGAAAGATGTCCCATAAGGTTTTAAAAGAAATAAAAAACTTCATCCTCACAGTGTCTTCTATTTTCATCTACTCATCTTTGTAATATGACCATAGTTTAGAATTACTTCTGTTGTAAAGCAATGATATGGGTTGCAGGCAGTTAAAACATTTTTCTTACAGCATGGTAATAACTTCAGCTAATTTCAAGCTGCAACAAATATCTGTACCTTCATTAAAAAAAACAACGTTCTGAAGGAGCAGCATAGCAAGCACATATTTATTGTCTTACCTGGCATTACCCAGAACTGATATCACTAATGTTTGTTGATTGTTTCTCTTTCCCTTGTCCGAATTTTACTCAAACTGGGAAGCAAAATCTAAGATGTCTTGGTAATTAGAATGAAGACCTAAGTAATTTCACCCAAGCATTCAGGCCTCTGTGCCACCATTTACCAGTAGATATCAAGCATTTATCCTCAACATTACAGTGATTAACCTTGTGGTAATAATACTTAGATAATTAATATAGCATTCCAGCTAAAATTAAAAGTGGCGATTGATTGCCCTGAAGAAACACGTTAAGTTACACAGCTCAATTCTTAAGGGACATCTTAAATATTTCAGCCCATGGTAGTGTGAATATTTATTTAATATTGCAGGAAATGAAGGGCAGCATTTTAAAAATATTTTTTTATGTTTATTAAATGTTCACATCTAAGTAAATATTAGTAGTTTACTAACAACATAATAGAAGCTCAAAAACTCATCATACTTTTATTGTGTGAATTTCCCTTTAATTATCAATCAGAATTCCATAAAGAGATTAATTTTAAGAGATCTATTTCATAGATTACACAGCAACAATGCTGATAATTTGTTCAAAAAGCCTGGCAAGCATGAAAATGATTCATCTCTAGCATTTTGCAATGTACATCCCATGTAAACAATAAAAAGTATTTAAAAAAGAAAAATAGAAAGAATTGTGGTGCTGCACTAGCTCTGATACTCTTTACTCCCACCCAGCACTGACATGTGATCTGACTATATCTGCTGGCAGTAAAAATTACTTGCAAGATGGATTGATTGATAAATTGATTGGTTAAGTGCATTCAAGTCGATGTCAGTGATCACATGGGTAGATTCTCTCTGGAATAACCTGCCTTCAACTTGGCCTTTTAGACTTCTCAGCACTGCATTCATTGCCATTGTAATCAAATCGATCTACTTTGCTGCTAGCCATTCTCTTTTCCTTCAACTTTTCCAGGCATTAAGGATTTCCAAAGGGAACTGGGTCTCCACACAATGCAGTCAAGAATATAAGAAATAGTGTTGCAATTTAGCGATTCATTGTATATGATGCTACTTCTTCACTAACTCTTCACTAAGTTGCCTGCATTTGTCTTATTTTTTTAAATAAAACTGTGAATTCAAATATGGAAATAGAATGCAAACAGGAACAAAAATTCCAAGAACATCTACAATAGTTTCAAAATCAAAATGGCATGTAACATTGTAACATAGCAGCTTGCCTGCACAAATTCCCTTACTCTAAATAAGAATATAATAAATGGAATAAAAATGGTCTGAGCTCAAATAGATTTGGAACATCAGTGACAAAAATCTAAAATGATTGTTAAAAATATTCTTAACATAATAATGCCAATCTTGCAAAGATACCGCTAAAACCATCAACCATCAACATCTGCCTACACCAGGTCCATGGGAAGGATTCAATAAGTGGATAAAAATGTCAAATCCAGTCTGAACATCTGGCTGACTGTGTGACTGTTTTTCAAAAGCCAATCTTCGTACGATGACTGACCTGCGTCTCTTCCGCCAGGCGTTGAAAACATACTTATTTCATGTGGCCGGCCTGGCATA
>JANHFK010003181.1:138836-151075 GCA_036250565.1 Sibynophis collaris | reverse complement strand
GGGGTGTGTGTGGAAGAGACGAGGGGCGGCCCGTGAGAGGCTTCTGTAAGGGCACCTCGGCTTCAACTCTGCCAGCATCCAATCTTCCTTCCCAAATCTTTGGCTCGCAAAGCCGGAGAGGACCGCAGGGGGGGGGGAGGAACCGGGGCGAGTTTGACTCTGCCAAACCCAAGCTGACCTTTTTGCCTTTTCTCCGCGTTAGAGCCCCTTCGGTTTCCTTCCCTTCCTTTTTCTCTTTTAGCCTCCTTTTTCTTTTTTTTTTTCCTTTCCTTTCCTTTCCTTTCCTTTCCCCAACCCCTCGCCCCCCGCGCTTTCAACTCTCGGAAGGAATGATTTAGTTTGTTTATCCTGCTATAAAAATCAAGAGCAATAGAAAAGTCATAAAAAGCAACGCGCCATCCATCACGCCGCAAGCCTTGTTTTCCCGCGGCTCCTAAGCGAGATGGATCAGCCGCGGGCTTCGGCCCCCTTGTTAGCGCGCGGAGGGGGCCTGCCCATTAACGATCACGCCTTTTTATTTATCGACCTGGCAGCGGCCGAGCCGAGGATCAGGGGAAGGAGCCGAAGCGGGTGTGGGGGCAGCCTCGGAATACCCCAGAAGTTGGGATCGGGCCCCTAACTAAGGTGCAAAACAGGGGGAGGGGGTTGGGATCTGGTACAGAGAACCTCCCTCCAAAGGTATTCGGGAAGGGAGTCGGCGGAACTCAGGGACACTTGCTTTTCCTCGCCTTCGGGCGATTTGCTCTCAGGAGAGAAGGAAGGCCCGCAGTCAGTCCTTGCTTAGTCCTACTCCCTTCAGAGAAGGAGGAAGGGGGCTCTCGGTACAGAGGAAAGCGACCCTCGCAGCCGCCTTGAGCCGCGGCTCCCGGTCTCAAACCCGCCCCTGTGCAGCATCCTGAGCCGAAAAGCCAGGCGCTGACCGACCGGCGCATCCTTTGTCTCCCCCTCGAGGGCCTGGCCGAACCAACCTGCCCAAGATCCATCCCTCACCCCTTCAACGACTGCCCGCTGCGCCCGGTTTGGGGGAGACACTTGGGCGGCGAAGTGCCGCCGTCACCTCCCTCCCGCAGAGCCTTTTTATTTATTTTTTTGCCTTTGGAGTCTTCAGCCCAGAGGAGATTCCGGGGTGAATCTCGCGGTCTCGCTCTTTTTTTTTTTCTTCTCCTCCTTTCCTTTTTTCTTTAGGCGCAAGCTTTCTTTGCACTAAATGAATAATCTTAATTGCATCACTTTCGAATTAAAAATCAATGTTAATCAAGCTAGAAGTAGGAAATATCAGTTTTCATTGTGCCTGGCCTAGTTGGCATTTCCCTCCTTTTGAGAGTAAGGGGGAGATTTAAAAAATCAAATAACTTTAAAAGGCCATTCTGTTCTGCTACAAATACAATTGAAACGGATTGTTTAGAAGCGGATCAGAAACGGTACAGAATTTTGCACTTAATTTCCTCCGTTATCTTTTACAATAAGGACCTCTTGCCTTGACAGCCAAGTCTAAACAGTAGTAAATTAGTACAAATTTATACTGATTTTACTCTAATAATCGTAATAAAAGCTTATAGATTTGGCACTAATTACATAAATGCCTAATGATCTTGAAAATTACTCTGGTTAGAAATATATTACTAATCTAAACTTTGTTGTTGGCTGGCTTTGAAAAATCAGAACATTAGAAATGGTTCGCTTCCCTTGTGCAAAGCACTTAAAATTGTTGGGATAGTTTAACATATTCAAGAAGAAAATAATGTTTTCGATTTATTTTTTTTTTAACTTTATTTACTGCCTTCAATTGAGTTTGGAGAAGATGAACTTAGAAACTTTCACACCCGCCAAATGGACCGATGCCGGCCGGCATTTCTGGCGCTAGTTTTCTAAGCCAAACCGACAGCTGGAATTACATCTTGTTTTTAAATATACAAATATTTAATTCAAGGGGACTAAGATCATAGGAGGAGGGAGAGCGAAGAGGCCTCCCGATTGGAGTATAAATTTCATCAGGGTTACACTCCACTTTGTTCCAATCATCCCAGACTGTAGCTTTACCAAATTCGAAGTCGCCGGATTAGAGACCCTTTAAATAAAGCCATCTAACAAGTCACCCCTCTCTGCAGTTGTGTGGGACCTCGTGGCCCCTCTTTCCCCCGTCTCCACCCGGGCCCAAAAAGGTGGGAGAAGTCCCCACCAGAGGGCTCAAGGCCTCCCTGCGATGAGAAGGAGGCCAGGCACCCCTCCAGCCATTGGCGTTTCCCCCCCAAAATGCCCCTTTTATTGCCTTGGCTTTGTCAGTCATTTCCAATTAATTTGATCAGGAGGTCAGAAGAAGAAGAGGAGGAGGAGGAGGAGGAGGAGGACAAGGAGGAGGCGGGCGGGTTGTGGGGGAAGATTGTCCCTAATGCAGTCAATCAGTCGGGGGACCGAATTGTATAGGGGGCTTTAAAAGCCCAGCCCGCGCGGCGTTCGGCTGGCGCGGCAGCGGCGGGTGCCGTGGCTGCGGGCGGGTGGAGCGGGGACTCTCTGGGTGCTGACATTTGCAGGCTGCCCTCCTGATTGGTCCCTTCGCTGAGCTGCTCACGGGTTCACTGAAGTGTTAAGCACCTCCCCGTCTCTCTAAAGGACATTATAATGCAAGAGACCCCCTTTTTAACCACACACCGAATTTTCTTTCATTTAGGCGATCTATATATAAATATATATCCATAAGCTGTGCGGAGGACCTAGATCTATTTTAACTTGCCCCCCTTTTTTCTCATAAAAAAGCAACAACCAACCGCTAAAATTTGGGGGGGAACAGCTTTCGCCCTGGAGCGGTGCGCGATGCTCTCACACGCCGACCTCCTGGACGCCCGGCTCGGTGAGTTGCCCCCAAGCTTCTTTTCCCCCCTTTCCCCTGCTCCCTCTCCTCATCGCCAGCAGCCCAGGAAGAAACCCGAGAGCAGGAAATTGACAATTTGTGCCTGATTTTACCTTAATGCGATCTAAATGGGCTAATTTCTTTAAAAGTAATTGTACTGTATTAAAGTTTAATTTGATTTAACATCGCCTCTTTTTTTTTTTAAAAAAAAAGAAACAACAACTATGGAATATGTAGATCTAAAAGCACAATTGGGGGCCATTTGGCTTGGAGTTTTGCCCCCTCTTCCTCCTCCTCCTCTTCTTCTTCCTCCTGGTCTTCGCTTTCGTTGTTTTCTTTCTTTCTTTTTTATTTTGTTTCCTTTAAGTTCTTGTTCAAGAAATTGAAGGCATAGATTGATTGATAATTTCAGGCATTTGTTGGGGTTTGGACAAATGGCTGTTGTGGAGCCAAAGGAACTTCTCGCTCGGGCGGGAAAGGGGCGGCCAGGGCCCCCCATCCCGGGGCTCCTATTTAAGCGGGATGGGAGTCGAGTTCCTTCCAAGTTGGCGGCTCCCTTCCTCCGGCGTGCCCGGGCCAGGATCCCGGCTCCGGCGCTCGGGGAAGGTTGCCGCCTCGCCCGCCTTTAGTGGATCCGACGCTGAAGCGGGGTGGGCCGCTGCTTTGCCTCCGCAGGAATGAAAGACGCCGCCGAGCTGTTGGGCCACCGGGAGGCCGTGAAGTGCCGCTTGGGCGTCGGAGGCTCGGAGCCCGGAGGCCACCCGGGGGACCTGGCGCCCAATTCGGACGCGGTGGAAGGGGCCACGCTGCTACCCGGAGAGGACATCACCACGGTGGGTTCGACGCCGAGCTCGCTGGCCGTGAGCGCCAAAGACCCCGACAAGCAGCCCGGGCCGCCGCAAAACCCCAGCCAGGCCGGAGGACCGCAGCAGGGCCAGCAAAAGCAAAAACGGCACCGGACGCGCTTTACCCCGGCTCAGCTCAACGAGCTGGAGCGCAGCTTCGCCAAGACCCACTACCCGGACATCTTCATGCGCGAGGAGCTGGCTCTGCGCATCGGCCTCACCGAATCGCGAGTCCAGGTATGCGGCTGCCTCCTTGCTTTGGCAAGGGCCAAAGCAGCTCCCCCACCCCCAATTCCCGGGAGCCCAGGGCCCTGCCAGGCCAAGGCTGGTCCTCTTCCTTAGGTCCCGGCCCGAGCAACCAGGCGCGGAACAGGGAGAGTCAGAAAGGCGAGCCAAGCAAATGCTATATAGACCATCCCGATTCCCTAACCCCGGGGATAGAAAACCTTTCAGGTTGTCGTGGCCCGTCCGGTTGGGGGTCTAAAGTTTGCCTGAAATGAAAGGATCAAAGGGACAAAGGCTTTTGCTTTCAAGAGCTGAAGATGAGTAAATAATAATAATAATAATAATTTCGCCCATTTTGCTCCCAGCGCAAGGTGGAGCGGCATCGTAGATTTTTAGCGATGCTTTGATTTTAAACACCCTGCAAATTTAGTTGCTGCACTGCTACGCTAGGAAATTGGTTTCTGGCGCAACAGACTCCTTTCCTAGACACCTTACTTAATTTAACTGCCACCAATTTCAGGGGGACAAATCTCTGAATAAAATCTTTGCGAAAGAAAGTTTAGAGGGTTTTATTTATTCAGAGAATCTTTGCGAAAGAAAGCTTAGAGGGTTTTATTTATTCAGAGAATCTCTAGATCGACCCAAACCTTTCATTTGTGAACATGATAAATATATTTGAGAAAAGGTAATATATTTGTGAAACGTTGATTAAATTTGGTACATAGAAATAAATTGGTATTTTTAGTTCTGATTATCAATCAAGTGGATATCATTTTAATTGTTCTAATTCTGATATCAAATGATTTGAATTGGATTTCATTTGTGAGTCATTTTAAAGCAACTGCGCTGTCCTTAGTCCTGAACTTTTCTTTCCCTGATTATTTCGATCTTAGATTACACTACTCAAATATTTTGAAATCTAGTTTTACTTAAGAGTCTTTAAAAATTCCATCAAAAGTTCGTGTTTTAATCTTATTAAATGTGGATGGATCCAATAGAATTCGTCTTGCCTTAACATTAAAAGGACGATGAGAATTAAACATCTGCTAGATTTATTTCCAAACAAATTTTGATACAATTGAAGTATTGTCTGACTTTGCAGAGCAGATCTAATTAATTCATTGGCAACTGGAGAATGCTAGTGGAAATTCAATTTCTAAACTTGCATTTAGAAATCTTTCAAGATTTTAAAACATGTCTTTTCTAGATTTTCTGTTATCACCCATCTCTTTAAAATAATCCAGAAAAATAATAAACATACTTAAACGGGAGATATCTGCAAATTAGGCCTATATTGTACAAAAATAAACAATGTCCAATGGCATGTTTTAACGAATAAAACTTAAGACATTTTTAAAAAGAAAAAAATATTTTTCACAAATTGTAAGATTTAGTTAGAATATAGACAACAGATATTACTATGAATTATATCTCAAATAAAGTTTCAGCTAAAATAAGAGGATCATTTAGTTGGTGACAAAATTAAAGAAAATAAGGTCAAGTAAATTTCACTGGATTTTGGCAAAGGTTAATCATAGCAGTTTTATTACCAGAAACTTGATTTTTTTAAAAAAGCCAAAATGCAAATATATTAAGGAAATGGTGGTTATTCATGTATTCTTCCCCCAACCAATACATTCCACAGAATGTTATTATTTATATACCACTACAAATGTTTAATAAAAAAGGCAAATACAGATTTTAAATTGAATGATTTTAGTTTTATTCTCATGAACTGAAAATGTACATTGACTTTGATTTACAATCATGTGGTAATTTCCATGCCCTTAAAACCTTTTAACCTTCTCTTTGTAACTACCTCAATTATTAGTTTAAAAATACAATTAAAATGTAGGGTTTTTAAAAAATTGAAAGTATCTAATAATTGCTTTTCTCTAGTTACATCTTATCTAAAGCCAATTTCCATAGACTTCAAGACTTTCTTATAAGCAGGCACAATTACATCAATTGGATTTATCTCTCAGTGAATTGCAAGCTAGGAAAAATATCTTAATAACCGCTACATAATCCTACAGTCTTCTAATGGCTTCAGGCAGCTGAATAGAAACAGTTTAATCGACTGGCAATTTAAATATTCTTTACAATAATGTTCTGCAGTTTAAAAAGTAATCAAATCAACATAACCTTCTTAATTAACACTTCAGAATGATTAACACTATGTAAGCTTGTGCAAAAAATAAATTATGGGAAATGTATTTACTTCCCAGTTCATTGTATTCTTGCTACTTGATGAAATGGAAGAGTAATGGCTGAGTTTATGGTCTCATACCACCTTTTCGGTGCGTGGGGACTCTACACATATCCAAAATGCTTCACACGCCCGCTTTTACTGCAGCAGCCCTGGATGTATCCTTACATGCAAGAATAAATTATATCTTTTCTATTTTCTGGTCTACATTTTAAAAAGCTATTCCTGCTTGTCAAGGCAGCTTATTCTCCTTTATGTTACTGCTGTACTATTCCCCCTATTCCCCCCCCCCATCTTCCCAGACTGGGTGTAATAGTAATAAAACCATTCTTTTTATAGCATGCCATTATTAGAAACCAATTTCAGAATTATTTATAACCCAGAATGGCTTATTAAGCAGCAATGTGAGAATCATGCAAATGACAGCGATCCAATGCAATATAATAAGCATAATCATTAGTCTCTCGTGCTGATTAATTAACTTTCAATATTTTATTTACATAAAAAGCAAATCAATGAAATAACTTCTGCTCAGCTCAGGCTTGCCTTTCAATATTTTACACCAACCTAAAAATAATGTGCAAGGATTCCATTGACCGTGTCCCTCTGCGCTGCCCATGTCACCTGCCACATCTTAATAGGGGACAAGCTGAGAGTATTTTCTAGTTTTCTAATGGAATGAGAAATTGCATTTTCTTCCTCTCCCAGCAACTATTAAAGCGTAATGAATTCGGCCTAGAGTTCACGGCTGGCTGATCGAAATGAACCTGAGATCTGAGCTTTAATGCAGCTCTCCAGATTTCCTACCAAATCTTCCCATTAATCATCTGATGGATTCCAGTGAGATCTTCATAAGGCTTTGGGAGAAGATAGAGAGGGGAATAAAAAGAGGAAGGAAGGAAGGAAGGAAGGAAGGAAGGAAGGAAGGAAGGAAGGAAGGAAGGAAGAAAGAAAGAAAGAAAGATAATATCCCCTTGACTACTTCTCCCCTATTTATACCTGGGTGATTTACGGGGCTATATATCTCTAAATACATTTACAGTGTGTCTATATTACTGTAACTGCAGATTATCATGAAAATAGAATTTGCAATTGCAAATTCCATTAGACCTTTAATACCATATTAATATCATTGGCTGATGCAGAAGCTGAGAGGTAATTGTTGGTATGCCAATCTCAAGGCAAAGTTGCCCAAATGCCTCTGGCTAATATATTTCCAGAGCCAAGCTGTCAAGTGTGCTTTTTCCAAGTATCCCTCTGGTTCTTGCTCCTGTTTAATCTGTCATGCACTGGTTTCCAAGTGGATACATCCACATTTTCAAAAGCATATGCACTGTTGCTCTGAAATGAGGTGATCCAGACTTGATGGAAATTCTTTTACAACCCCAGTAAACCATGACACATAAAATGATTTTGTGGCCACCATTTAACTAACCCTAAAACGTAATTGAACAAAATTCTTTCCCCTCTGCTCCACATCTTCCCCTCCCTTCTATTCAATTATTATTCTTATAACATTTAGACACTTAACAGCTGTTCTTTCTTGCTAATGGGCCCAAGCATGTTTCCCAGTCTAAATAAAAGGGATTAGAAAAATATGTCTCTACTTGGGACCCATACACCCCCAAAGTCAAGGCTCAGAAAGTGTCCTGGAGATAGTTTCAACAATGGTGGTGTTGAAAAAATCAAAAAGCAACCTCATTTTCAAATAAGGTAGAAATTGTGAACAAATCTGTAGTCCATATTACTCTGAAATTAACAAATGTGCTCCCTAAGGAGTTATGGCATTCTTAATACATGAACACAAAGATTAAAGATCTGTTAAAAATGTTCAATAGTGTTAAAATATTTGGAGAAAAAAATTAATGTTAGAAACTGATCAGGAAACAACTAGTTTCTCCTTCTCTGAATAGTATCTTGATTATCTTTTAAACAGGTGGATTGTTTATTTTTATATATATATTTTACCCTACCTTTATGACTCAAGATGGCAAACATACATAATACTCTTTCCTCCTCCTATTTTCCTCATGACAACAACCCTATGAAGCAGGTTGGGCTGAGAAAGTGTTTGGCCCAAAGTCATCTAGCTGACTTTCATACCTAAAACTGAACTAGAACTCAAGTGTTCTGGTTTCCAGATCAACATCTTAACCACTACACCAAACTGGCTCTATGCTTGAGAATGCAAACCAAAACATGATACTTATACCACTTGCCAGTTGACAGCACCCAGACTGATTAAAAACAAACCATCTTTGCATAAAGCAAGGACAATAGAAAAAACCAAGTCAATTGGCTAAACAATAAAAGTTTAACCTGGTTAAACATTAGCTGGAGGAAGAGGACTGAAGGGCCAGCAACACATTCTTTTCAAAAAGCAATTCATGAGCAGAACCCTTCACTTAAAACAAGTAGCAGTTGTATAGATAAATATTGTATTTGAGATATGAACTGAAACAAAGAATACAAAGCCTAAATAAGAGAATAGAGAAAGCTAACTGAAGGACAGTCCTAATCAGGCCTATACATGAGTTAAATAGAATTTGTTTAGCATTATATTTAGAGCTAAGTGGGAAAATCCTATTATACTTATTGTCATACTTAAAATCATAGTGGTTGTTAGTTTTGAAGAGAAGTCACACACATAATTTCCAAAGCTTTTAAATAAGTACATATTTTTAGGAGAGAATTTTTAAAGAGTTCTTGAATTAAAAGGTTAATAGAAGTGAAAAAATAAGTAAGCATAGGTAAGGTCAATAGTAGCTGAAACTGATGAAAGCTTGGTTAACTAAAGCATCAGTGTGAATGCCTAAAACAAAATTCTGTACACTTGCCAGAGCAGCTCCCTTAAGGTAACATTTTAGTAAATAATCTTGCAGCATTTGAATTTAATCCCCAATTTCAAAATGAATATTGAACTGTTTCCATTGAAATATCTAGATAATTGCATTTTTACTTTACTGAAATTTAGCCAAAGACAATTTTAAATTGCACACCTATTATACCTAAGCAATGGCTTTTCGTTTCCAGTGTGGAAAATATGCTTATTTTAATATTGATTAGAAAATATGAGACCAGATATAAAATAATTATGTCCATTCTCATTATAAATTCATTTGGAATTTCTGGGAATAAATGGGGAACTATTGGACAATTAGTGTAGTGTACCTCTTTCTTTTAAAACCAAATGCAATATTTGAACTGGTGTATAATTTATTAGATCTTGGTGGAACTCATTGTATGCTGTTACACTGAGCCCTGAGACATCTTTTTCAAATAGTTACTAATTCATCTGTCTTTTATTTTCAAAAGCATTATTTTAATTCTTGGGTCAGAGGAGGGAGCATTGAACCATATAATGCAATCTTCTTTGGGTTATGTATAAAAAAGTCACATACATTAATATATTTGGGAAAAAAGGCTGAATCATACTGGATAAATACTTATCTGGTCTAGATTCTTCTTAAAACAACATTTTAACTGGTGGGGCTTATGAAAACAGTTTACTCCAATAATCTGAACTGGTGGCAATTACCATACTAGTATTAGGCATACCACTGATTTAGAAGCACCAGTAAGTATTCATAGGTAATTATAAATGGTACTTACATACACTAAATATCAACATACAGTGGGTTTCAGTAAGTTGCTGCTCTAGGATATTTGTACATGACACTGTGTTACTGAATCCAAGGCTGAGCATAACGATTTAGCAATAATGGTTGTTTGTATGACTTCCATCCTTAAGATTGAGAATTAAGGATATAAAGTCCAAAACAGAAACAGATAAAATGAAGGCTGCCATGTTATACCATTTCAGTATTTGTGTGTGTGTGTGAGAGAGAGAGAGAAACAGAAAGACAAAAGATTTATCAAGAATGTACTACTAATTCTTGAACATATAATAATGGAAAGGTAGAAGTACTATTTGGATATATCTGTTGATTAATAGAAATCAGTGCCAAACATATAAAAATAAGTACTACTATATAAATTTAGACTTCCCTCTCCTTTCTTCTAAAGTATAAAAATGCAGCCCAAATTAGCATGACTTTCTCAATCATGTTGCATTATAGCTATAGTGTAATCTAATGTGATGATGTATCTGCTTTCACTATCCTGTTTGGCTATTGTGTATTTCTGATAAATTGATCAAATAATAGCTTTAGTGGAATGAAGTACAATACTCGGCAATGAAGCATAGCACTTATCAATAAACTATAATCTTACACCAGGTAGTTTAATCTGAATTCTAAAACTTCATTAGATTTAAATGCAAGGATTTTATTATTCAGCAATGTGGAGATAAGTACAATGATACTTATTTAAAAGTATTTATTTTTAAATCAGTGCTAGTAACATGATGGGGCACAAAATAACAATTGGGTGTTAATGGAATATTACAGCCTATAAGCAATTTAAATCCAACCCTACATTTTAGGTGTTGTTTTTTTCCCCATTTGCCCACTACTGGTAGCATCTCCTGAATGTAACAAAGTTCTCAATATTTAAGCAGATAAAAGAAGTAAAAACTACAGTACAGCACAATTATCCTGACAAAAATAATCTAAATGTTTATTAAATGCAATGTATATTATTAGTAGTAAGGTAATGGTGATGCTTGAGACAAATATTGTATTTCATTACAGAACAGAAACTAAGCATTGTATATTTACAATACAAGTTCAGTTTTGTTCTGTCCCTCGGACCATCTGTGTTTCGAGCTGGCAGATGCCCCTTATTTAAAGGAGATGCTTCCTTTTTCCACCAAAATCCCAATGGAAATATAATAGCCGCCCTTCACTCTATATCCCTTTGTTTGTTAATTGAGTAACCATTCCCTGCTTCAGACGAAGTAGGAGAAAGCTCTCTTTCGCACAGAGGTTTTCCACAGGGTAGCCCTCCTCTGGGTCTTTGGGGTTTCCTTAGCCGCTCAGGCCTTCCCGGGGACCGGGTGGCCTGGGGGGCACGGCTTTGCGGCTTCGCCCGATGCCAGCTCAGTCCTCCGTCGGTCTAACGCGGCCTTCTTTTCTCTTTCATGGGTCCTCTCTTCTCCTTTCCTTCTTCGGCGGCGACGGCTGATCCGAGCAGGTCTGGTTCCAGAACCGACGGGCCAAGTGGAAGAAGCGCAAGAAGACCACCAACGTGTTCCGCGCCCCCGGCACTCTGCTACCCACGCCCGGCCTGCCCCAGTTCCCTTCCGCCGCCGCCGCCGCCGCGGCAGCCATGGGCGACAGCTTGTGTTCCTTCCACGCCAACGACACGCGCTGGGCCGCGGCCGGCATGCCGGGGGTGTCGCAGCTACCCCTGCCGCCGGCTCTGGGCAGGCAGCAGGCCATGGCGCAGTCCCTGTCGCAGTGCAGCCTGGCGGCGGGGCCCCCACCCAACTCCATGGGCTTGTCCAACAGCCTGGCGGGCTCCAACGGCGCCGGCCTGCAGTCGCACCTCTACCAGCCCGCTTTCCCTGGCATGGTGCCCGCTTCCCTGCCAGGCCCCAGCAACGTGACGGGCTCGCCGCAGCTCTGCAGCTCCCCGGACAGCAGCGACGTGTGGCGGGGCACGAGCATCGCCTCCCTCCGCCGGAAAGCGCTGGAGCACACAGTCTCCATGAGTTTCACCTAATGGCGCCCCCGCCTTCCCAGCCAGCAGCCTCTCCCAGCCGCGCCTCCCGTTTTCCCGCCTTTTCTTCACCTCCGTCCGGCCTCCCTGCTCTGACCCGAGCGGATCGCCTCGTTCCCGCCATTTTTCCCCCCTTTTTTCCCCAAAAGAGGAGGAGGGGGAGCCACTCACTTACCAGGGAGCCGACTCAGGATCTGAAACCAATGGGCTAGTTTTGCGGGGGAGAGAAAGACGCAATTAAGCGCGCACGCACACACACACGCACGCACACACGCGATCTCCGGCGAGCAACCCGGGCAAGCTCGAGCTGCAAAGGCGGAGACGGAGCCAACGCGTGTCTTAATTAAGATTTAAGAAATACCTATCCTAAGGACTCAGCGGACCTCGTTTAAGTTCTGTCGAAGTTCCTCCCCGACCTTCTCCTCACCCAGATCCACAGGAAAATTATATATGTGTGCGTGTGTGTATACTTTATATACATACGTTATAT
>JANHFK010003181.1:57262-68096 GCA_036250565.1 Sibynophis collaris | reverse complement strand
CAGAAAGGGCCGCAACTGGCGTACCAGGCGAACCTGGTAGAAAGCCCCCCTGGCCACGGCTGTCAGGTGTTCATCCAAGATGAACATGATAACCATGAGGTAGTATCTGGCTGCACTGGTGATTGTTCACTCTTTGAACAACCTGTCAGATATGATTGACAGTTTAAGAGGTGGGACAGGTCCTTTACTGCTCTAAGCCATAGAAAATGGCTTTTACAATTTACCCTTCCAGCCCAGTATAGTTGACTCATATCTGGCATGCTTCTGTAGCCTTACGTAACCTTAAATATCTACTGCTCTACACTTTCATATATAAAGGACTGTGGGAAGTAAACAAGATGCCATTTGTTCCCTCGCAGAGTCTTCTGTGATGTCTTGAGCAAAGGGTTTGGCCTCTTTTCCAGGTCAGCAGAACCTCGAATACCAGCAAACCACCTCATGCAAGAAATGGCTCAAATGGGAACTTAAATTGCAAATTCTCTTGTGCAATTGAAAATCTGAAAAACACTACAATGATTTCCATGTATGCTTCCCCCTTTCTCATAATGGTTTAGCATTTTAGAGGTATTTGTATTTGTAGGTGTATTTCTGCCATGATAATCTGGGAAAGAAAACTCATTAAATTGCAGTGAATAATACATTTAACCCAAGTGTGGGTTCTCCATTGGAGGTTTTAAAGAAGAGAGTAGACAGTCATTTGTCCAGAATGATATAGGGTCTCCTACTTGTGCAGGGGTTGGCCTTAGAAGACCTTCAAGGGCCCTTTCAACGCTGTTAGTCTGTTAAATAATTGAGTTGCTGGCAAAGACCTAATAAAATAGGTTTTGTAGTTTTGACTTCAATTTGGTGGCCAATAAATTTTGACAACAGTAATAATAATACCTAAAAAAGTGTTTTTATGTTTCATATTAGATGTAATTAATAGTTTGATTATACTACTAATATAAACTGGTCTAATATATGTTAATAAATATAGTAGTCATAAATCAGGATGTGCATAGTTCTTCCCTTACACATTTGACTTAATTAGAAATAATTGGAAACCTCTTACATAAAATATGTATCTTTTGTTAAAATGTTTTATTGACTTATTTTTTCCAGTGTGTTTTTGCTGCTGTTGGCAAAGGCATCTATGTATATAACCTTCAGATGAAACGTGTGATTGCCTTCCAGAAGACTGCTCATGATTCCACTGTCCTGCATATTACCAACGTTCCCAACAGGTCCAATTTACAATACTTATTTCATATATTCTTTACTTTCAGAAAGATGACCAGGGACATGCTTAATATTTATGCATTTTCTCTCTTAAACTTTCCTTACATTGAATCCTATCATAGTTTGTGTGCAGGCAACCTAATCTTTAGCCCAAACAACATCTTTTTAAATTTAAGATATTTTTTAAAAAAAGTATTAAAAAAGAAACAAAAATCTCTGTGAGAATCCCTAGATTTTATTCTTTGAGATAGCATAGCTCCACAGCATAGCTCCATAGAATCTTCCACAGACATGTTTTTCCCTCCTCCATTCTGGTTTAAATTGGATTATCTCATTTGTGATGAAACCACTTTATTTTAGCCTTAATTGTATGTGTTTTTTTAAAACTTGATTGGTTAAAAGCTGCCTAGACTTGTTGATAAAACAGCAAATTGCGTAGGTAAATCAATAAAAGCAATTCTAGAGAGAAATGCTACTTTTTAAAAAATAGTGTCAAATGATTTTGTAGAGTTGTGCAAATACACTTCTTCACAACTATTTGATTTATTCTTACAGAAAATTAATATCTTGTTCAGAAGATGGTAGTGTTCGTATATGGGAATTACATGAAAAACAACATCTTACAGCTGAACCTGTTCCATCAGGTCTGTATACAAAAAAATAAGATTAATGGCATAAAAATGAGTGTGATCAGCCATAGCTTATCTACTTCAGAGTCCCATTTATAATAGTAAAGATGTTCTTCTGTCCTTTTAGTATTAGTAGTATTTGTGAAAATTTTAAAAGCAAAGCAGATCCTTTTTAATTTGAATCTAGTCAATATTTCATTTTAGGAAAAAAAGTAAAAAGCATATATCGCCTTTAGTAGAAAAGTACACATTCTCTAAATGGAGCAATATTTCTCAGCTTAAGAATTGCATTTAATCCTAGAGCCACTTTATGGGTAAAGTAGAATTATTCCTTCTGAATAAGAAACTTATTGCCATATTACAGTCTTGAATAAAAATAGGTTACAGTAGGATGTGATGGTGTGGCTTTTCTCATAGATTGTCTTGGAATGGCAAGAATATATTTTATTCTATTACATTTAATGAATGCTAAATGAATTAGATGTATGGTTGTTTCAGCCAAAAGAGTATATACCAATTCTGAAGAAAAGGCACATTTGTGTATTGCTATATGGAGAATAAGCGGTTCTGTTTGTAATCATGATAGTACTGTTCCAATATCTAAGGGGCTGGCATAAAGAAGAGGGGGCCCACCTATTCTAAAGCACCTGAAGGTAGGACAAGAAGAAAAGAATGGAAATTAACCAAGGAGAGAATTAACCTAGAACCAAGTAGACAATTAGAACAATTAATTAGTGGAATTAAAGTACAATGGCCAGATAATTTTAGCTACATTTTTATCCATTTATTGTGACTGCATATTTTGTAGCTCAAAAATGTATATTGTTTAATGTAAATAGTTGGTATTATTTATGACTGATTTCAGTCAACATTGGCTCTATTGTTCACAATAAATGTTAGCATTTAATTATTTAGCGTATTCCAAACTATGTGATCTGAATTAGACATTTTTGTTCTTATATACAACATGATTATGATTACATATTTTGAAGTGAAATTTAGTCTTCAGTGGCTGACAACTCACTCTCTATACATAGGCAATAGCAAGAATGGATGCAAATAAAAGAAATGCTAATTTAACGAAGTTTTTGATTATCAGATTTTGGGTGTGAACAGAACAGAACAATGTTTGGTGGCTAGACAAACAACTCATTTTTTTGTTAAAACCCTTTTCTTTATATTCCAGGTTTTTTCAATATCTGGGGATTTGGTAGGACAAGCAAACAAGCAAATCACACAGCTAAAAAGGCACCAGAGTGTGCTACTATTTTTTCCCTTGACCTTACTGGGGATCTGATTGGACACTCTGCAGCTGTGCAGGTTTGTTGGATCTAGAACAACAGATAACAGAAGTTGCTTTTGTATGGTGGCTACTTTTTAATATAACTGTTAACTTTGACTTTGGTTGTCTAATCCTTGGGGATTTTTTTGGTTTTAAGAACATTTTATCTTATACCTGCATTGGTGTAGAAAAAATGTTTGATAGCTATGTATGAAATTACATGATCATGTTTAAAATGCAGTATTGCAGGTCAACTCTGCCCACAGCCTGGAGTTCGATCCTGACTTAGCCTTCCATCTTTCCGAGGTTGGTAAAATGACCCAGATTGTAAAGGTTGTAAACTGCTTAGACAGGTGTGAAGCGGTATATAAGTCTAAGTGCTACGGCTTTGTTATCATGGCAAAACGAAATGATCATGTTTAAAAGGTTCCCTAAAAACTGTGATGGTGAAATATGCAATAGGCTTGTCATTTCTCTCTTATGTTTATGAAGTGACTCTTTAAAAATGGTTTCTCAAGACTTTATTTTATTTAGTGGGAATACAGGTAGTCCTCGATTTACGACAATTGAGCCCAAAATTTCTCTTCTTAAGTGAGACATTTGTTAAGTGAGTTTTGCCTCATTTTACGACCTTGCTACAGTTGTTAAGTGAATCACTGCAGTTGATAAGTTAGTAACCCAGTTGTTAGTGAATCTGGTTTCCCCTTTGACTTTGCTTGTCAGAAGGTTATAAAAGGTGATCACATGATCCCAGGACGCTGCAACGGTCCTAAATATGAACCAGTTGTCAAGCTTCCGAATTTTGATCAAATGATCATGGAATGCTGCAAAGGTCATAACTGTAAAAAATGGACATAAATCACTTCAGTGCTATTGTAACTTTGAATGGTCACTAAACGAGGACTACCTGTATATTATTTTAACAAAACTCACCTATTTATGCCCACAGTGACACTTTGTGGATTAATACCAATCTGTCTTCAGCTGTTTGTCTATATTTAGAGTTACACTGAAATTTGCTATATGTTTATTTATTTGATATTCTGCTTGCCTAGAATTCTCAGATACTAAATTATTACCATTCTTTGCATTTTATTTAACACTTTATTGTTAAATAATGATTTTATCATGCAGATTTAGTATATTTAAATTAAAAACTACATATAGATTTAATCAAAACAGAAACAGTAATTTCACACAATTGTATTTACATAACATTATACCAAAGATAGAATAAGTATATACTGTTGTCTTTTTCACATAAAGATGTGGGCATACTGTTGTAATTTGATTGCATTTTGGTAATTTAACTGCTACTTCATATGACATTTTGGATTTATTTCAAAAAAAATGTGAAGGCCTATTATAGGGGAATGTTTGTACAGTGTTTGTACAACGAGGCTACAAACCTCATGCAGTGTAATGAAGCCTTTTAACATATTTCAAATCACTTTTTAGATCGTGACCTTTATGTTCACTTTTGGAATTATCATTTAATTATTTATAGCTGTTCTAAATTTTTTTTTTTACCATTGCTGGTTTGCTTGGATGTTCTGAAGATAAATCTTGAACATGTTCATTACTATACATTACTTTACTACTATTGTAATCAGTGGTGGGTTTCTACCGGTTCACCCTGGTCTGGGTGAACCAGTAGTTGTGGCGGCGGGAGGCTTTGCCCACCCACCTGGACGTCATCATGGATGTTCTGTGCATGCTCAGAAGGTTCTGCGCATGTACAGAAGTACCACAAGTGAAACAAGCGTGTGCACAAGCGTGCTACCAGTTCTGAACCGGTAGCGAAGGTAAGTGGAACCCACCACTGATTATAATAAACATGTACTATTTTGTAAAAATACTTGTTTGACTAGTTTTATTTATTAGGAATGTTTCTGACATTCTGATAGTTGAGTACATTATTTTGATGATTTTTAATTGCAGATGTTCCTTTATTTTGGTGAGCACGGCCTAGCAACATGCTCTGCTGATCACCTTATTATTCTATGGAAAGATGGAGAACAAGAATCAAGACTGCGCAGCTTAATATTATTTCATAAGTTGGAACAAATTGAAGATTTGCACTTAAGGTCTGAGATGAAGTAATGTATAAAATACAAATAGGCTGTTTATATTAAATATTTAAAATAACTGTGGGTATAATTTTGTTTGTTTTAAAATATATATTTAAGGAGTATTTTTTTTACTGAATTTGCCATACATTTAGATGAAGAAACTGAATTTTGGTACACAGGCCATTCTGTTTAGCCCACAATGCCTTAATCAGGGACATTGCCAAATTTTGGATTTTTCACCAGATAAATACACCAAGGTTCTGACAGTGCCTGCAAGCAGTTCCTCACATTTCCCTAAGGCAGGTGAAAGAAATGCAAATCTACAGTTTGAATTCAGTCAATTATTTGTCAGTTATTTAGAACTGCATGATTGCCCTTTGCCAGATCCCAGGAAAAACGAAATTTCATTTTAAGGAATGGCAGGTAGCTGGTGTATGAGTATCCTACGTATCCCAAGCACCTTTTTGACTGACTCCAGATTGCTGTACAACTCTTTTAAACACTAGATATTAGAATGGCATATTTTCTTGCCAAGAAATAGCATTTGAAGATAGATAATAGAAGTAATCAATTGGTATTTCATTTTGAAGATCTTGCTTTGCTCTAATTTAATATACAGCATAATGAATGCACTTATGATTTTTTGCCAAATGTTGAGATTCTGGCCAGATAAGTCTTCAGTGAATTTCTGTAATAATTTATAGTTATTTGTGAGTTTGAAGGATCCTCTCTGTCAGGAAGTAACAGTTTAGGATCTATGGATTGTCAAGCTATTCTTTCCCCATATACCGTCAGGGGATAAATTGAATGTTGAGGCAGACTTCTATAGAGAATTGACTAGAGTTTAGAATTATGTTGCAGATTTCTACAAAATAAACCTTTTAGGCAAAGAATTTCACTGAATGATTTGCCACCTCAAATATTTTGACAAAATAGTGTAGTCTATATTTGTTCTTCAAAGTTTACATTATATAGGACACTTTGTGAGCAAAAAAAAGTTAGTGTGCAAATCAGTAGAAGTATGCTGAAACATACAAGTTCAAAGCCAGCTCTGTTGAGGAATTCTGCACGTCAAAACTCTTTACTAGCAAAGACCTGCATGTAAACACAGAAGTGGAGGATTCTTGAAAGTCGAGGCTTTTGTTATATGAGGCATATTTTACAGTATTGTTGTCTTCATTGTTTATTATTTTGTGATTGATAAATTGAATAGTGTACATGAGGAAAAATAAAATTTGGGCATGTATATAAAGATTCGAATTCAATTTTTATTTCACAAGTGAGAGCAGCTCTTGAGCAGAATTAATACAGAAAACTCCCAGTGAAAGCAATATGTGATCTTCTATTCCTCCCCCCACTCACCCCTCAGAGAAAAGGGGCCTTTATTACTTCCAACACATTTTACTGTTTTGAACAATATCCCCTACCAATTTTTTTCTGAAGCAATTGGAAAAGGGAAGGGTTCTCCTCCTGGATCAAATCCATTCCAAATAAAATGGCAACTAAGGCAATATGAATAAAAGTTAATTAAAATTTAGTTAAATTTAGGCTTTGATAGAAATACATAATAGCAATGATGAATTCTGCAGGAAACAAAAATTTTAAACACAATGTAGCACTTTAATACATAGCAACCAAAGTTAGATCCTATTACATTTTTAACAAAAATATAGCTTTTGTACATTTCTCAGCATGGGAATTATGAGAGTATAATACAATTTTACATAACTTGATACAAAACATTGAAAAATGTTGGCACATTCTTTAAGCTACAATCATTGTCATTTTTCAGTTCACCTGTTTTATTTTCTCTGACTATACAGAAGAGAATCTGAGTCCTTTTTGATGGGCAGTATACTACTCTACATTAAATGTCAATTTTTCAAGAGCTTCTTATAAAGCACAATATAAATTATTAGTTAAGTAGAATAATATTTGAGTAATGACCAAGTAAGTGAAGATTGTCTAAGCTCATGAGCTTATTTAAAGAATGCTTCTATTTTAATGAAAACTTGAAGTCAGGGCAATTTTTTAAAAACCCTCAATTTGTTAGGAATAGCTCCTTGTGATCTCAATTTAAATCAATGGCAGTTGTGTAAAAGCACAGATTTCATTCATTGTCCAATGCAAGCCCCATCACAGTTTTCCACTATGTTTAAAGTAAATGTAAAAATATTTGTGCTTTGGCATCTAATGTAAAAATGTTATACTTGAATGAGAAAGTTACATTCAGTACATGAACCACATCATTAGGGCTATATTATTTTAGTTTTAATATTAAGTACATCGTTTTCATATTAGAGGTTTCAGCATTCAGCATATAAGTGGCTTATGTTCTTAACACTAAGGTCTTTAGAGTAATTGCTATGGCTGCAATCCAGGACATCAAGGCACTGGGGTTTCCTACCCCTCATAGAGGGATGAGCATCCATTTCCCTTCTCTAAGAAAGAGGGTTGGAGGTCTTCGTAGGGGTGTCAATTCTGGAGATTTTCTATTAATATGGCTCATATATTACATAATATATAAGCAGGATTTGTTTTATTTACGGCTCATGTATATAAAGCATCTGTCACTTTCTGCTCATAGGATCTGTCCCAGCAATTCCTCTTCTAAGCATGTAGATGAAATCTGGAACTGTACAACATCATAGAGCATGAAATACTGTGGCAGATGCAAAGAAATGTTTTAAGATGGAGTGTTAGTTGTTCATTTTACTACTTGTCTAGACTTTCATATATGGCTGATGTTACCTATTAAAAGGCAGAGAAAACGATGGGTTTGTTTAATTTTGTGAATTTATATCAACTACAATTTTCTAAAAGATTAGTTAACAAGCAAAACACATACAAGGATTTCTTGTGTGTAAAAATCACAGTGTGCAGCTAGTCCTCACTGTAACAAAGGGTCAGTGAGGGAGCTATCTCTGTGCATACAAACTTGCCCCTGATAATGAAATCTGCTGGGAAACCTGCATAGGGAGGAGGGCTCCACGCATAGACAGGCTTGAATCACAGTAATCATAAATGTATAAATGAGAACGAAGTCTGACAGATCAGCAATTACATTAAGAAATGATTTTTTATTCAGTGGGGTCAACACGTAGGCTTTTTTGCTCTACTAATTGGAAGAAAGCAAGCAAATGGGTCCTTTAGCTGGAGGAAACCCAGAGATCTGCAGTAAATCCTGAAGTAGATACAGTGGGAAATGAGATATCGCCATGTTTGAGATATTAGGGTCTCTATGGATGAATTCAAATTGGTTGCTCTCAGGGTCAAAAAAGTGACCAGTGTATAATGTAATATTTGCTATGAACAAGGCTTTTGTAAAATAATCTTTAAATTAAATATCGTTCATATTTTTTTTCAAAGAAGCTACTTTTTCTTGGTTTATATTTTATGTATATAATTGATTTGGCTAATTAAATATCATTTCACAAATTACAATCATTTTATAAAACTACCCTTAAAAGGATCTATTATTCCACAAAAAACAGGATAGTGTTTATAAACCATTTCTTGTCTTTAAATTATGTCCTTTATTTCAAAAAAAGCCCACAGTTTTATAGAATTTTGAACTATTTAAAATTGAGAAACAATATTTTTCTCCGCATTTCCCAGTTGGTTACTTCATTGTGAAGGAAATTCAACCCTTCTTGGGTCCATACCAGTATATGGTTCACAGTGTACGTGGTAGGCTCTGATCTTTCTTTTGTTCTCTTCAGCTTCCAAGATTATTCTCTGAAGGGAGACGAAGGCTCTTACACTTGGATTCATCTAATTTTTTCCAGTGTTTGTAGTTATTTGCTAGGTGTTGCATCAGACCAGGTAGATATGCAAATGCTGAGAGATACAAAGGGGTGGGGTGAGAGAAACAATGCCATACTTGTATTAAAAGCATGAACAATTTCTGCATTCTTTCAGCCTTTGTATATTTAGGATCAATTTTTAGCATTATACAAAGAATCATTTTATATGCCTAGCAGTAGCACAACCAGGTAACTTAGCCTTTCTCTCAAAGTTTTTCCTCCCCAAGTACAGCTTACAACAGAATGTAGGATATCATTTCCAGTTTAGAACTTAATAACTTTTTTGCACATGTTCATTAACAAATTTATTGCATCATGCACCTGACTTAAATTCATTTTTAAAAGTACATAAAAAATTATATTTAAACATTTGTGAAATTTTGAGAATTCTGATTCATATAATTACATTCCAATTCATTTTTGGGAGATGCAAATCCACCGAGTTAATTTCAGACTCCTCCAGCAATGAACTCTTGCTGTAAATCACAGCTTTTAACATACAGAGCCGAGGTGGTGCAATGGTTAGAGTGCAGTATCGCAGGCTATTTTAGCTGACTGCTAGCTGCAGTTTGGCAGTTCAAATCTCACAGGCTCAAGGTTGACCCAGCCTTCCATTTTACCCTTATGTGGGTAAAATGAGGACCCAAATTGTTGGGGGCAATATGCTGACTCTGTAAACCACTTAGAGAGGGCTGTAAAAGCACTATGAAGTGGTATATAAGTCTTAAGTGCTAAGTGCTATTTCAGACAAATGCATTGTCTAATCTCATCTTTAAAACTTCCAGTGTTGGAGCATTCACAACTTCTGGAGGCAAGTTGTCCCACTTAATCATGAAGCCCTGTAGAAGATGTCCCCCACCCTACTCTGTCATTTTAAAAACTGATTAAAATAACCTGTGGATGAGAAGCAACTCCATGACACGTTACATGTGCTGACGAGTCCCACTTCTTGACTAACAACAACTGTAGGGAGGAGCCTTTACGTGAGTCACACATGAGCTGTGATTTTAATCTGTTCAGGTTCCAGCTTGTGAAGAATTTTCTGCATTTATGGTTATATGTCTAGAAGGTCCTTTCAGCAGACATTTGCAGGACAGGTGTGAACCCCATGGAGAAAGCTTAGTGGAAGATTGGGGGCCCTTGACATACCTCGGCATGACACTCTTCTGCTACTTGAGCCAGTTTTAATTACAACTGAGTCATGTACAGCAAATACAGATTTCTGTGACTTAGATATTATGAATGCTCTCTGACATCAGCATTGAGACGGGGGTCTTACCTTTCCCATGCTTTGCTCCTTAGTATTATATTTCTTTGATTGTGTGGATCACAACAAATTGTGGCAAGTTCTTAAAGTGATGGGAGTACCAGATCGTCTTATTTATCTCTTGAGAAACCTATATGCGGGTCAAAAAGCAACAGTGAGAATTGGACACGGAACCACTGATTGGTTCAAAATTGGGAAAGGAGTCCGGCAAGGTTGTATACTGTCACCCTGCCTATTTAACTTATATGCAGAGCACATCATGAGAAAGGTGGGGCTAGATGAATCAAACGTTGGAATTAAGATTGCCGGGAGAAATACCACTCTAATGGCAGAAAGCAAAGAGGCCCTAAAGAGCCTCTTGATGTGGGTGAAGAAGGAGAGTGCAAAAGTTGGCTTGAAACTCAATATTTAGAAAACTAAGATCATGGTAACTGGCTCTCTCAATTTCTAGCAAATAGATGGAGAAGAAATGGAGGAAGTGACAGATTTTATTTTCCTGGGCTCCAAGATCACTGCAGATGGGGACTGCAGCCAAGAAATTAAAAGATGCTTGCTCCTGG
>JANHFK010003181.1:0-11039 GCA_036250565.1 Sibynophis collaris | reverse complement strand
CTCCGGGGGGGGTTGAGAAGACCGTTTTTGCCCTCCACAGACTTCTAGAAAGGCTTTGGGGCCTTTGGAGGGCAAAAAACCCCCGGAACTTCCGGTCTCACCGTAAGTTGGAAAATGGGCGGTTTCCGGCCTCCGGAGGGCCTCCTAATGGGTGTGAGCACACACGTGCGACACCCCCCCTCTGCCTCCCTCCTTTTGGCACCCAAAGCAAAAAAGGTTAGTCATCACTGCCATAGTATGTCAGCACAACCTTAAAGATGTCACCATTACCTGGATTATGTGAGGTGCTGAGAGCTGGACAAATCATAGGCTGATCTGGTCAATTCTCAACCTGCACATAATCCTTTTAATATTGTAAGCCACCAAGATCTACCAGAGCATCATTCATCTTTAGCCGATTGCAAGATCCAGTCCAAATCCTATGTTTACCAGGTTATTTCATTTACTGCTTGTAGGAGCCTATTCTGAAAAGTGAACACAGTTTAAAGATGTCATAATGTACACTACAACAGCTGTACTCTTACTGAAAACCTGGTCATACCCTGGTTTGATGAAAATCACAAGACGATTTCAATAGCCCTCCAGGCCAAGAACAAGGTCTATGAAGACTGACAATGATCCATCATCTGTCTCAAAGAAAGACAAAATTTAAACACCTGCCCTCCAAAGTATAGGCAGAACCTCAAGTAATGCAGAACAAGTTGTGGCAGAGAAAGGCTTGAGCTGGTGGAGTTATGCAGACATGCGTGCCACCAGAGAGTTTATTCAGTGCCATAAAGCAGTTTATGGTCCTTCTAAATCAGGATGTTCCCTCTTGCTGTCATCTGATGGGCCAAGCCTCATCAAAGACCAGGAAGGGCTGAAAAATTGCTGGGCTGAACATTTTTCTAACCTACTCAGTAGACTATCCACAGTTGATCCTGATGTCTTACAGCAGATTCCTCAGCAGCCAGTCTTGATTGCCCTAGACCAGACTCCTTCTATTATTGGGATCAAGAAAGCAATCTTACAAATGAACTCAAATAAAACAACAGGGCAGGATGGCATTCCTGCTGAGTCCTAGAAAGCACCCAAGCTAAACACATTGCAGGAATTTCAAGATATCATGGAAGACATTTGCTCCACAGATGGGATGCCTAACAACTTCCCCAATGTGATCATTGATCTCTCTATAAAAATAAGGGAAGTAAATGAGATTGCGGAAACTACAGAGGTCTCTCACTGTTATACAAATACCAAGAACCAAAAATCACTGTTGACAATACCCAGCAGAAAAGGGCAAAGAGAACTGTCGGAGGTAAAAGCAAGACATTTAGAAAATAACATTTCTATTTATCTAGCTTGTTTTCTCTAGATCTATTTTGGGGAAGTCACTCCTACCTTAGTAAATGTTCTCATGTTTCCAAACTAAGCAAAACATTTTAAAGGTGGTTCAACTGTCATTTTCTCTTTTATTATAAGGAGGCACAAATTCTTAGCAATATTCATGGAACTTTCCAGCACTAGGAAAAATGTGTAAAAACATTCAACAATGGATTATTGGAAGATTTCTTGTATAAAGTTAAAAAATGGGCATGAGCTGAGACAGAAAATTAAGGGATCATGGACTATAGCCTGAGACTGCACAATAAGCAAAGCACATTGCTACATAAGGATTAAGCAGTTTATCTGTTGTTTTCAAACACTTCTGTGAATGGTTGGTTTTACAGTCAGAAGCTACAAGTAACATAGAAAATATCTAAGAGAAACAAATTACTTTTTGTTTATCTTATATCCTTACAAAGGACTCTCTGCCTCCATGAATTCAAGGGCATATAAAAGAGTAGCAAGTCAGACATTCGTTAAATATAATGATACATTTGTTGGAATTAGGAACAGCAATCATAATTTCCTGACAGATGACAATGACAGTTTGGTCATTTCCAGGATATAAAACATAAAACCAACCCTGATTCCAGCACTTAGAACACATTGATTCCATTCATTATCTAATCCTTCTATTGTATTATTTAGCAAAATTAAAAGCATCAAATTGTATTTGATACTAATGGACCACTAGTGGAACGGAAGTAGAGAGAAACTGTGTAATAGACCGGGTACCATTCAGAGAGAGGAGATAGGGAGAAAACTAATTACGTAACATTGATCACCGTGCAACACAATTAAAATACATTTACCGTGAGAAAAAAATCGCTAACTATCCCTGTTCCTTCAGTTTTCCTTTCTGTTTAACAAATCTCTAACATTCTCTGTCATTCATGCTGTACCTTCTCGTGGTACATTCAAACTCTGGTGACTACTTCCATTCACTTTTAAAGCAGCCATTCTTAGGCTGGAAATAGCGCTGTTCGAGCCAAAATGGCTTTAGATTTTCTTTCAGTGTCCATTTATTTTCAGGTTGGCCTCAGCAAGCCAGATGCATCTCATTGGGCTGTTTGCTTCAAAGCTCAGATGTTGCAATAGAAACGTTGGGTATATACGCTTCCAGTTAAGATCAGTTATGGCTACAGTTCCTCTACCAGTTTTCATATCTCTCTCACCTCACTTTCCTCGCATTTCCAATTCTTAAAAGATTCTGGCTTCTGCTGACATTATTGTAAGAAGAGCTGGTTCCTTTTCTGTAACTGCACTTCCTAGAGTTCCATCAGTACCCAGCAATCTCCTGTTACACAATAGTATAAGGGCAGTCCCAGATTGTTATCTGCATCAGAAAGATGGAGCAGCAAAAGCAATCCATCTTGATCATGTCATGACTCTCAAGTCAGTTTCCCCAAATAAGAAACTTAGAAGAACATGCATTATAGCTGAAGCAGTTTCAATCAAGGCATGGTTGCTGCATTTGGGGTGAGTATATTCCAAGTTTTTGTACCAATGTGGGGTACTTTCAGATGAGGAACACCCTATTTAAAACCACAAAAAGGCATAGCATTGCGGGTGTTTAAAAAAAACCCAAGATCTTAAATGAATGAAAGAGGCTGCATATCCTCCTACAAAAACCCTTTTTGCAAAGCAACCATGAGATAGCCAACGAAAAGCAGATAGTGCAAAATAATAATTGCTTTGTAATTTGACCTATCCAATAGTCACCAACTGGATCATTATTTTTAAAACTAAAGACCTTTGAAAATAAAAGTACCTGATTCAATTCCAAAGATCCCTAGTTGCAAAATCTAATAAAAAGAAATACATTGCTGGCTGCCAATATTCTGATTTTTTTTGGTCAAATCTCCTTTGGCCATTAATTCACATCTGAAATCAATTGTATTCTGCAAAGATTCTTGCATTAATGTAAGAGCCACAGTGAGAGCATGGTTTGTTCTTCTAAGCCAGAATTAGTGATTTAAATGCTGCTAGGGAGGAAGTCGTTTACTCCCAGGAAACAACAAATCATACTAGAGGTTTTATTTAATGTGACAGCTAATTATAATTGATAGATCTATCACATTGTGTATGTGTGTGTGGTGCAGATTAATATCTACTGAGCACACAGTGAAATAAAAACGCACATTTCACTTTCACTCTGAAAGTCTTCCGAAAATACCATTTTATACTTTTATATTTGGACAAACTTTCTTCTAATTCATACCCTCTTGGGATCTTTCTTTTAGGTGTCCTCAGCTAAGAAATGGCTGGTCAGTACAGGTGAAGAAGTACCGGTGGTTATAGAATATTCTTAGCAAAATTGACTCCTCTGGAACCTACTTATGTATTTTTTCAGTAGCAAAGACTTTTTCATTCTCCCAAGCCTTTCATACAACATTGTTGTAGTCTTTAACATGCTTGTTGCTCTTTTTTTCCTTTGCTTTAACATTTCTGCTAGAACAACTGAATCCAGAATAAAACCCAGAGATCCGAAGGGAAGAGAGGGAGTACCCAGCAACTGCAAGGGACTATTGTCAACCAAGACAGTGACTGAAATACTATATGTTGGTATTAAAAATCAGTACAGGTAGTCCTTGATTTATGACCATAACTGAGCCCAACATTTCTGTTGCTAAGCAAGACATTTTTAAGTACTTGTTCCTTTTAAAAGGAAAATTGTGCAGGCAAATTCTGATGGTTCGCTGCCAAATTTCAGCCAAGGAAATTGAGTCTGCAAGGTGACCTACAGATGCTGTGACAATTTTAGCAGCTAAGCTATGTAACAGTTAGAGCTTTGAAATGGTTGTCAAGGATAGTTATTCCATATTATAAATCCCAAATGCCTCCTCAACGTGGAGGTTGGTAGAGTACAGCAGGAATTCCTGTAACTTGGCTACCTTTATCCAGCCATTAAATCTAAAAAGTAATAGCAAACTCAATCCCCACTCCATTAAAAATATTATTGATCCATCAGCACCTGAACATAACTATATGCAAGACATTCTCAAAATAAAATTTATTGGGAAACTTTGTCATATGTTCTTTAATGCTGTTGGAATTATCCCCATGAACACAAAGCCAAAAAAGAATAAATGGCCAGAAAAATAAAACAAAGGAAGCTCATGAAGAACAATACTTGGCCCCTAAAGCGATACAGGTGCTCAGCAAGCTAAGATGAGATCATTTGAGAAATACCAGCTGGTGATGGGATAACATGACAATTGATATAAACATTAATGAACAACAATCAAGACCAAAACCAGAAGCCAAGGTCCAAGCACCACCCTGTGACTTCCAGATGTTCAAAGGACAGGAGCTAAGGATTTTGAAAATAACAAACCCTATAATCAGAAACCACAGAATATTGCAAAATCTATTTATTCCATACATTATATTATAACACTAAAGGATTGTTGCCTGATAGAATGGGGGGGAAAATCACAATAGTATAATTCGACTGTTAACAAGTCCCAGTCCAAATATTGCAGGATAAAGTTGGAATCAACTCAACTTGACTGATCAGCATATGGCTTCCTTCAGACGTATAGATATTAATAATTATGCTTCAGAAGACACAGCTGGATGTATCCATAAGAGCAGTGAAGTCTAAATAGTTAGCTTTCGGTCTTACCAGTTTTTGTACAAAGAATGGAGGAAAAACAGGTAGAGTTTGATCATACCATCACAGCTGCCATCTTGACTTTTTTTTTTTAATCTCATCCTGGACAGCAAATTATCGTAGGCCAAACCTACTTAGAACCTGTTCAGGTTAATTCATTTCAATAATATGTACCAGATATAGGACATCCCAGTTATCATATACCCAATTATTTCCTAGGTTTCAAAATGTGCCTTTGGACCCCAAAAACCTATTAATAATTTTTGGAAAGATCTGAGATATCAATATGCCATTTTTATATTAAAACAACAAAATTCAAAGCTTGAGATACAATAAAAGATGAATATGTTCATAAAATAATGAAATTATAGCAAAGTAATTAAAAATTCAGGAACTCATGACAAAAATGAAAGAGGGATTAGCAGAAAAATCTCCTGATGTGTATGTGTATATGCATATGCAGTCCTTGACTTAACAATTAATTTAGTGACCTTTCAAAGTTACAATAGCACTAAAAAAAGTGATTTATGACAATTTTTCACATTTATGATTGTGGCAGCATCCCCATGGTCATGTAATCAAAATTCAGATGCTTGGCAACTGACTCATATTTATGATGGTATCCCAGTGCCATGTGATCACCTTTTGCGATCTTCTGATAAGCAAAGTCAATTCACTTAACAACTGTGTTGCTAACTGCAGTGATTCACTTAACAACTGTGGCAAGTACAGTCATAAAATGGGGCAAAACTCACTTAACTGTTTTGTTTGGCCACAGAAATTTTGGGTTCCATTCAGTGGTGGGTTCCTATTGGTTCAGTCTGGATCTTGCGAACCGGTAGTAACAGCGGCAGGAGGCTCTGCCCACCCACCCGACATCATCGCATACGCAGAAGCTTCACACGCGCACTCTCATTGCGAACAGATAGCGAAGGTAAGTGGAAGCCATCCCTGGTTCAACTGTGATTGTAAGCCAAGGGCTATATGTATATGTATACACACATACACACACTGTGCATGTGTATAATACAAGTGTACATAATGTGCATGTGTCAGAGAGAATGTAAGAGGGAGTTTATATGCACACATGCATCCTCACTCACTCCTATTCCTCTCACCTGCAAAACGGTCTGAGGCCTTCACCAGAAAACAATCTCCCTTCTGGTAGTAAATATAGTTAATGAGCAAGGGAAGTTGGCAGCTATGCCAAGGAACTTCACAAATTCTACCACATTGTTGTGCACTGAGCTGTGAAAAAGGTAGGCTTTGATCAATAACAGAAAATAAATATTTTAGTCTCCAAACACACTGAAGTAAATAAATATTCTCAGTTGATCTCCATTCAATATAACCACAAAGGGAAGATATAATTAAATCATTTCAGGGTCAGTTTCAGAGACTTTCTACATCATCCACTAAAATAACAGAAAACAAGGATAATATCTCTGAGTTGATCTGAACATACCCCATTCCAGTCGTTCGATCTAGTTCTCTTTCAATAACAATAAGCTACCAATTCTGTTTTAGGCAATGTGTAAATAGATATAAAAAGCAAGGGATGCCAAAACCTACTGTTCATTTCAAGAACTGGATTTGACCTTGGTTATATTTAAAAAAAACAGTAGTAGGGGTGCAATCTCCATTTAGTTTGTCAAGTTTATTTTGTCCATTATAGGCTAATTAATTAATTAATTCTGTATAGCTACTTAAATATGTGAAAGATATCTATACAGTATAGCCAATAATAAATCTGCAAAATTTTTTTAGGGCATATACCATTGATATTCCTTTGTTCCAGATAAACAAAATTTACAGCCAATATGTTCAGGAAGGTTCAACACAGTACTGAATATGAGTCTTGATTCTGTGACCGTGTTTTCTTGGAAAAAAATAAAAGGCAAGCCTGACAACTGGAAATAGAAATTATGGACTGAAGACAGCTGCATATAAATGAACACCAATAACTGCAGTGAGGAAGGAAGAGTTGGCACGCTGATCATCTCCTTGAACTTCTCCCAATCAAGGAGTGGACCAGCCACAAGGAATCCAGATATTTGTTCTTGAAAGGAGACCATAAGACAGAGTCTCCAAAAGATTTTGAGCACTAGAAGATGAGGGAATAGTCATCTTGCTCATACCATAGTCAATGCCTTTTGAAAACACACTAACTTTGCATACTTCTTTTTCTAATCATTTTTGGAATTTTTTAATTAACTACTTTTCAGCTATTATAAATGGCTTGATCCAACAAGTTTGAAAACACCAGGTGACTGTGCCTTCAATTCTTAGTAAAAGATAATTTTAACTACAAGATTAATTATATAAAAAAGTATTTGAAATAAATGCAAAACGTTGATTAAAACTTTGATTTTATAAGGCTACAAATAAGTAAGGATCCAGATAAATTTGAAATAAGGTTTTGAGATTCATTATAAAAATCCTTCTAGTGGTAAAATACTTTTATTTTTAATTTTAAAAAAATAATAAAATTGTTAAAAATTGGACACTAGAGGGAACTAGTGGATTTCAATTAAAGGAGAAGAGCACATAAACTTGACTAACAGTTACAGTGGTGCAAAATATTCTAACATGAAATATTGATACTTTCAAAAAAAATCATGTCAGAAATTAATGATAACAATGTCAAGAGCAATATCTGTCTTTATGGATAAACAGTGTCTAAAAGATGTAACGAAAGAGGAACAAGGCAGAGACCGAGTTAAAAGTGGATTTATAAATGACAGAGTACAGGAATGACATAGGAAAAAATATATTATATTGCACATACAAAAGAAATTAGCTGATGTTTTAATAATTAAGCAGAGCATACAAAACAATAAGCCAAAAGAGGAAATGATACACCAGCTCAGTTCAATTAGAATCTGTGACCTCTGACTAAAAGGTTCTATTCTTTAATTCCAGATGCATGAGAACTAGCCAAGAGTGCTCATAACTAAAAAAGGAGAAGGTTACAACCATGATCTTGACATACATACATTCAGATAGACACATGTATTTGCCATGTGCTTAAATGCACCGATATGTCACTAGTTACATTGCTGGACAGTTAGCATTTAGGTGCAATTTAAGTTGCCAGTTGTCACCTAAAAAAATCTTCATGGCATATAGGGTGTTGAGGCACCACTTCTCTCCAGTTAGTTCTGCCTATCCAATAAGATATACTAGGGACGATCCGTGTACTTTCATTTAAACAATGCCACCTAGTAGCATCCAGAGACATGCCTTCTCTGTCAATGTGCCTGCTTTCTGGCACAGCGTCTCTCCAGAGGTGTGTTCACAGTTCTATAAGTCTTTGAAAAGGTTCCTTTACTCCAGCCCTAAGGTTATTGATAAGGTGACCAAACGTCCTCCTTTAGGGAGGACAGTCCTTCTTTTGTAAGTTCTGTCCTCTCTCGAAAAGTGGCCTCCTACATGTCCTCCTTTCTGATATTTGAAGACTAATCTGTAAAACTCCATATTTGATCGATGCCGAGCCGAACTGTTGCGTGTGATGTGACGTATTTGTATTTGACATGACAATTCGTCAAGGCTCGGTACAGTGCGGCAAGACGCGATTATGAGACACATGCGCTCTGCACAGGAGAATTGTTTTGAGAGAGTGCGCTGCATGCAAGTGGCTTTGTTTACATTGAATAAAATGTTTCTTTTATTTATGATATTTTTTTTCTTCCATTTATTTGTGTCCTCCTTCTCATTGTAAAAAAGTTGGTCACCTTATTATTGAGCAATGTGTGGGGTTGTTTTTGCAATGGGTGATGTTATTCAGGTGTACATGTTTGTTTGTTTTTTTACTTTTTTGAACTATGTAAGATGCCCAGAGTCTTTTGGGAGCTGGGTGACCTTTCCAAAACTACATAAATATGTCCATTTTTCTCAATTTCAGACTACCGCTGAGAATAAAACTGTGGCAACTGAACACCTATGGCAGTGGCCCCAAACCTTTTGGCCAATAGTCACCAGTTCCATGGAGAAATCTTTTTCCGTGGAGCAGAGGGGCCGTGGTTTTGCGTTCTGCCTGAATTCCATGGATGGGGCTTTGCTTGTTTTTGTGGCCTGGTTGCTGGCATGCCATGGACCAGTGCTGGTCCCTGGACCAGGAGTTAGGACCTGTGAGTGGAAGTGGGTCAAATTTTCACCTACAAGCTCTGCAAATTACATGTAAACAAATCAGTAAGTTACTTTTGTTACAATTTTGTATGTACCATATAAGAATCTTAAAAAAAAGAAGAAGTAATAAATTGGCTCAGATCTCAGACATCAACACTGTGATATTGGTCAACTGTATAACTGATGCAAAGATCTCTTATGGAAATGTTCTAGAATGCATTCATGGAAGAAATTCCATATTTCTACATTATGACCTTAATCCAACTGAAATGCTGTGGTATGGTCTATAGTTTTTTAAGACAGACTCAAATAAATTGTTCTCTGTGAACAAATCAATTGGTACAGGATATATTTGGTTGAAGTGATTGGGCTTGAGGAAGGGTCATCAGTTGCAATTCCAAAGTTTCTCGCATAGGTGGTCCTCATTTAATTATGGTAATTGCACTAGAATTTCCTTTGCTAACAAATAGCTAATAGGATTTTTAATTACTGTTATTCCTTTCACTCTTATCCTTTACAGCTCACCCAAGATTGTTGATTGATTCTTGCATTGCTATGGCGGCCTCTAGTGGCCAAAAGGAACAATTGGAACAAAAATCTACAAATCCAGGAAGTTTTAACACTACAGGTAGTCTTCAATTAATGAAGGTAATCGGGACTGGAATTTTCATTGCTAAGCAACACAGTCTAACAGATTTAACAGATTAACAGAGTTGGAAGGGACCTTGTAGGTCATCTAGTCCAACCCTCCATCCAAGCAGGAGACCCTACACCATATCTGATAAAAGGCAGTCCAATCTCTTCTTAAAAGCCTCCACTGATTAAGCTCCCACAATTTCCAAAGGCAAGCTGTCCCATTCGTTGATTGTTCTCACTGTCACAAAATTTCTCCTTATTTCCAGGTTGAATCTCTCCTTGTTCAGTTTCCATCCATTATTCATTGTCTGGCCTTTGGATGCTTTGGAAAACAGCTTGACCCCTTCCTCTTTGTGGCAGCCCCTCAAATATTGGAAGACTGCTATCATGTCTGGGCCTTCTCTTCACTAGACAAGCCATGTCCAATTCCTGTAACCGTTCTTCATATGTTTTAGTCTCCAGTCCCTTAATCATCCCCTAATAATCTAGTCATAAAGAATGATGTCACATGACCACACCACTTAGCGACAGCAGTTCCAGCACTTCTGGCTCTGTCATTAAAGGAATCCTCACCGTTGTTATATACGTGGTTGCCACGTTGTAATTCTGAGCTGTTCGTTGAGCACCTGGATTGTGAAAATGGGATCAGGGAAACACTGCAAAGCAATGATTATATGTTCTACTTGTTCAGCACAATTATAAGTTCTAACAGTCACTGAAGGAGTAGCTATTAAGCAAGAATTATTTTTACTTTTCCCAGAAAAGATTGCAAATGCAGTATACAATTTGATGTGCTTATTTAATCTGTATCACTTTAATAATTAAATTTAGGTGAAACTCAGATCATATTCTCGGTCAGCAAACTATAGGCTAAGGAACAGTCTTCTCTCCCTTAATATCCAGCTTGGCTGGCAAAACATGAATCCGCTTCTAAAGCTTTTCTAAAGGTTCGTCTTCATCTTGAGGGAATCTAAAGAGTAAATGGAATTTTCTGGCAGAGAAATGCAAACAGCATTTTGGCTTTGGCTGTTCAACACCACAGACCAGAGGTTGTGGAGTGTACGCGACCATTAAAAGGTACTAGTAAAGGTTCCCCTCGCACATACGTGCTAGTTGTTCCTGACTCTAGGGGGCGGTGCTCATCTCCGTTTCTAAGCTGAAGAGCCAGCGCTGTTCAAAGATGTCTCCATGGTCATGTGGCCGGCATGACTAAACGCCGAAGGCGCACGGAACACTGTTACCTTCCCACCAAGGTGGTCCCTATTTTTCTACTTGCATTTTTACATGCTTTTGA
>JANHFK010003180.1:133435-149636 GCA_036250565.1 Sibynophis collaris | reverse complement strand
TGTTACTTCCTGCTTCTTATTCTGCCTGTAAAGAACTGTATAAAAGCAATAAACAACTGCGAAGGCAGTCAGACATACTGCCACAACATCTTGGCATGGAACATCTGTGCATGAGCTATCTTGGTAACGGAGATCTTTGAATCCTGCTATGACTATGTTGTGAAAACCAACAAATGGGGATTGTTTACCACTGTGTAACACAACATGCTGAACCACATAGGCCCCTTGTTAAGCTAACTGATCTCTTACATCTTAAAATCAACCTTCCCGAGCTCTAGTTATCCATACATTTCCCGTTTTCCCTTTGAGATAAAAGCAGGATAGTTCATGAAGCATTTACTTGGATTCCTTGCTTGAGCACAAGGTTGAATTCCATGATCTAAATTGATCCTTCCAGCTTGGGGATTCTATTTTTCTGACCCACGGTCCTCCACTTCTGTTAGACCACAGCTTTCATCATGCCAAACACAGTTAATGGGAGGTGTAGTCCAAAAGAGCTGGAAAGTACCTAGTGATGCTGATGTTAATACATATTCTCAATATAGTTTTTCTGCCACTGTATTGTGCCCATCCCTGACACATCACTCATTGACCACAGTTTGTTACAGATTCCCACACCTATAATCTGTCTTGATTTTGTTACAAGTTTGTGTATTTAGATCTGGGGCAGAAAAATGTGAAATGAGCCATGAAGAACCGGTGCCGCCCACAATGTTTCCATCCTATTTTCTCACCGCTCATAATTTTCAAGTCCGTCAATTGCAGCCACGAGAATCTTTTTTTTTTTTTTAAATGATGGGTTTTCTTCCCACCCTGCCTTTTAAGCATTGATGCCTGTTGGAATGTATTTCCAAATAGACAAATGTCTCTTCTGCATGATTATCCTTCTTGCTATCTCAGAGGAGTCCATCATACAAATTGCTTTTCATAAAATAATAGCCTGCTTTCAGAAGGACAGCCAGTCTTACGGGCTTCAGCCATGCTAAAATGTACGTGAAGGCTTTCCATAATCAACAGGCAAGAATCAGTAGCATGCAGTGGTCAATTCAAGAGTAGATTATCTTTCCCAATTATTTGGAAGGTTATCTGAACCTATTACAGCTATTCCCTCTCTTCATATCTTGTACAATTGGGTTTTCTTTTATCTAGTCTACTCTTGACTCAGGTTTTCTGTGACTCAGTTCAATACTAATTAACTTGTTTGTTTTCATTAGTGCTGTGCTACAGCATTCACTTTGCTTTCAATTGCTCAATTTGTGAGAATGGGAAGAATTTGAAGTGAAGTGAATGGAGGAAATAGCTGTACAAATGCAATTTATGGGAAGAGAGGGAAGATTGCCGTATTTGAGAGAGGGAGAAAAGTCTCATCATCCACCAAACCACGTTAAGACAACCTCAAACTTTGTACGAAACGATTTATTGGCTAGAAAAGAAGCAAAACAATCCTTACTTTGTTTTCAAGGAGTAAAGATCCCCACAAAAGCTGCAGCTCTAGTTCAGCGTGACATGATTTTTATTATATCTTTTCATTTTATTAAAATATGGCAAGGTGACTAAAAGACATATTTATTTACTTGATGTTTTATCAAAAGCCTTCTCATCATTATTCACCAAACAGTTTACTTCCATCTGGGCCACTGTATCAGTTTGATTTTACATGAGTACATGTTTTTCAAGTTTCCTTCCCCAGAATGGGATACAGTGACCCCAGAAGCGAAAGATCTTATCAACAAAATGCTTACAATCAATCCTGCCAAGCGCATCAATGCAACGGAGGCCCTCAAACACCCATGGATCTGTGTAAGCAATATTTACTTCATTAATTATGTTTTGCTTAGATGTCATATGGTTGGGGTCAAAATGTAAGGTTAGGTATTTGGTTATTCATACACATCCACATCAGGGGTGAAATGCTCTGAAGTCTGCTACCAGTTCACTTTGTGCGCGCATGCGTAACGTGTGCCAAACGTGCAGTTCACACGCATGTGCACCGCAGACGCTACCACACAGTGCTGAAAAAGGAGGATTAAGAAGTCTTTTCTGAGTCTGCAAAGGTAAGTAGAAGAGCAAGAGGAACAGCTGTGCCATGTAATTTATATACACTAGAAAGGAGGATTTCCTACTTTCTAGTGAATATAAATCGTGCAGCACAGCTGATCGTCAGAAATACTGATTCACCCAAGCTGGAAGAATTTTTTAAAACTACTGGTTCACCCGAACTGGTAGCATTAATTACTACCGGTTCAGCCAAATCGATCCAAGCCAGTTGCATTTCACCCCTGATCCACATTCTCTTAATCTGTTTTACTATTTTGCAGCCTATTAATTTCCTTCTATAAAATCTTATCTCAGTATTCTAGTTTACCCTCAGACACATAGATTTTATATGTGGCAGTGGTAGAAGTTATTGGACAATCATTTGTCTGAAATGGTTTAGGATTTCCTGTTTGAGCAGAGAGTTGGACCTCCGAGGTCCCTTCCAACTGTTCCAACTCCAACCGTTAGTCTGTTAACGGTATTTTTCTTTGTACTTCAGGGAATTGGTGTTTTGTAGTGCCAATACATAAAGTTTCTGTTAAAGGGTCATGTAAGATAACAGCGATAGGTAATCCTCATTCAGCAACTGGCTCATTTAGTGCCCAATTCATAATTACAACAGTGATTAAAATATAGTTATGATCCAACATAGTTACAACCTACACACATCTGTAAGCAAAGGAAAGCTGAAGTAAGGTTGTAAGTATTGTTGCATTTTTATTTGGTGACTGCTTCACTTAACGAACAAGTTGCCAGGTCCAATTGTGGTCACTAAATGAGGCCTACCTGTACTTTTAATTAAGCAACTAAATCAACCCTACAAAGCAGAAGGTATAAAAGCAGGATCTGAATAATATATTGGAATGGATCATCTGTGATCATCTTAAGGAGAAAAAGAATTCAGTCCCTGTTGGTAATCTAATATTTAGCGGCAACACAAATTAAATTGGACTTATATGGTGGGAAGAAGCACTGTTATTCTGACTGGGAACTCTAGAATTGTCACTGACTTCTGGATGCATCTCCAAAAAAAGAGTTATATTAAATAACAGTGTAGATAAAGCTGCATGCATTGAAACATATACTCTGTTCTTGTCTTTCAGCAACGCTCTACTGTTGCTTCTATGATGCACAGACAGGAGACCGTAGATTGTTTGAAGAAGTTCAATGCAAGAAGGAAACTCAAGGTAAGAGGCTGATTTTTATAGATCCTTTTATTTCCTTTATTTATTGTTCGTAGCATTTCCAAAATATATATTCTAATTAATCCATAGTAGTTAATTTTATATGCAGAAGTATCCAGTTTACATTTCTGATGACTTTTATTCTTCTTCTTTGTGCAGATTTTGTATTATTTTATTGCAGAATTTGATGCCTGTACTCCTTTGTTTTAATATTCAGACTAATAAAATAATGCCAGTTTCCCTATTTGTATGTGCAAATTCTTGCTCTCTGTGACTGGGAGTACAGCATTCTCAAATACTAAAAATAATGTAGCGGATACTGATTATCTGAAACTACACTTATTTTGAACCCTAGAGAAATGTCTCTTTTTAATATTCCTTTTTCTCAATCTTCTCTGTGGGGCTGTATGTGTGTGTATAGAGGTGTACATTGGAAAGGTGAATTGAAATTTGCATTCATGTGTGAAATTGAAATAAATGCAAGCATATCTCCCTTTTTAATATGACATTGTAGTGCTTTATTTTTTTTCAAAAAATACCAAGTATTGTCAGTTTATGTTTTTAATAGGGAATACAACTGACATATATTCTTACCATATTTGAAAGCTAAACCTCAACAAACATAAGAAGAAAAGTATACAGTTTAGTATGTATTATACCACTGTTTATAAATACTATATATTAAGATGAGTAGATTTAGGATTCAATATTTTATTTTGATATTAAAAATCATACGGTTTTTATCTTCTAAAATATTGGCATTATGTTGGATTTTCAGGGAGCCATTTTGACAACAATGTTGGCTACAAGAAATTTCTCAGGTACGTGCAATTCACTTCCATGCCTCTGTATTGTTACCTGTTGCTATGCACTCATGGAATGCATTTTTAAAAATCTTCAATTTGTTGACATAATATTCTGTCTGGTTTTGCCAGATGTATTTATTTTAACGTATGCATTGTCCAATTATAAGTGGAATAGGATGAAATAACCACCTTTTGTTATTTCATCCTTTCTACAATATTTTTTCTAACTTCTTTTGATATTACAGCTGAACATCCTACAAGAGTGGAAAGCATTTCTAAAAATACACAAACACGAGATTCAAAACACCCCCTTTCCTAAATTTTGTTTTATAGTTATATTGGGGAAAAAATTAAACAATTAATTCCTGACAGACTTCATTAAAACATGCCTATCAATTGTTGGGTTATGTTTTCCTTTTAAATGTGCCTGGAGTTGGGTATGTGATATGAAGGATTTTTTCTTCAGTATTCAGACAGTCCTCCTGTATTAGATTACATCCTTGCCATATGCAGGATGTGATGAAAAACTGCTAGTTTAAAATTTATGGTAGTTGTCTGCTAGACTCCTATGCTGGGTGTATATCAAATTTCTTTCATAAACGCTTCATTATGCCAAAAATATAATTTGAACAGAAGGCCTCTGGTTGAAACCTTAAAATGCTTCTGATATTTAAGTTTACTTATATTGTTCTAGATAAGACTTTTCCACTTAGCATGAGAACTGGCACTAGATTAGTAAAGATTGTAATAAGTAATTTTATTATTACAGTGGGTCATACAGTCAGCCAGATGTTTTTTAGATTGGAGTTGACATTTTTGCCCACCTATCAAGTACCTGATATAGGCAGATGTCATTGTTTTGTAATGTTAAAGGCATTGTCCCAGAATATAAACTGTTCCAAACATCTGGCTGCCTTTTGCAATTGACTTATGGCAATTTTGTCAATGTGAATGATGTTCAAATGATTCTACAGATTGTCTACCAAGGTACCTATTACTCTTGGTATTATCTTTGCCTTTCTTTTGCCATTGTCTTTTCTCTTTGTTATTTTGTATCATAGTTGGTCTCACAGTAAACCAGAAAAACTGGATTTGGCATTTTTGTCCACCTATCAAGTCCTTCCCAAGGACTTATATTATTATTTTTATGGTTTGACTCACAGTCAGCCAGATGTTCAGATTGGATTTGGCATTTTTTGTTCACCTATTTCCAAGGACCTGGGATAAGCAGATGTTTTTGCTTGATGGTGTTACAGACAACCGTGTGAAATCATACCTGACAGTTCTTTATCTGGTGTTGGCCTTCATATACATTGAGTTCCTCCCAAGATCATATATCAGGGGTGTCAAACTAGGCCTGCAGGCTGGATGTGTCACGTGCTGGTCACACCCACGCCCGGTTTAGCGAAGGGGAAAAAACTCATGGTATGTCGTGTGGCGATGCCATGACGACGCGTGTTTGACACACTGCCATAGTATATATGTGCAGACTCAAGCAAGTGGTCAATTTGTAATTGACAGGTGGAAATTTGTCAATGCAAAGATTTTCTAAGTGCCATCATGATTGTTTGGTGTGGTGCCTAGAGTCCCAATAACAACTGGATCCACTACAGCCTGTTTATGCCACAATCTTTCAACTTTGATTTTCAGATCTTGATATCTGTGATCTTCTCCAATTCTTTGTCTGCTATTCCATTATTCCCTGGTATTGGCACATCAATTATTCACACTTCGTTCTTTTCACTTACAGTTGAATCTGGTTTGTGAGGATCTAAGAGTTTTATCAGTTTGTATTCAGAAATACCAAAGTATTTTAACCTGCTCATTTTCAACTACTTTTTCAACATCAATTTTTCATTACTGGCACGTGATAATTTTTACAGATGTTCCAATGAATCATTTTGGCAACCATGTTATACATTGTTTATAAACAATTAGTGCAATCTTCTTGCACAAGCTGAGTGTATGATCCACTGTTTCTTCTGCCTCTTTTGCACAATCTGCACTTTTAATCATTTGACGATTTTTCATTTCTGGCTTCGATTATATTAGTTTAAATAGCTTGCTCTTGAGCAGCCAAAATTAAGCCTCCAGAATCCAGATTCTTTTTTTAACATTCCAGTTGTAGGCCATTGCCAAGTTTTATCTTTATCCATCATTCCCTTGATCTTTTGTAGAAATTGACTCTTTTTCTTGCCAGCATTCTTTTCTTGTTTTATTGCATTATTTGCATTATTTCAATATTCATGTTTTGTTTCTGCACATTCAGTAAGTTCCAATTTTTAACTGGCATCAATGCTTGTTTTTGGCTGCCTTACATGTAATCAGCCAAAGTTTGCTTTTCTTCTTTTACTGATTGTTTTACTTGAAGTAAACATCTACCTCCATTTCTTTGGGGCAGATAGCGATATCAATATGGGATGTTGTGCATAGTGAATAGTCATTAGCTTTCCTATTTTTCAGTTCAAACTGCCAGGTTCAGTTTGTGTCTAGTTAATAATTCCAGGGGTGTTTTGTATCATAGATATAGCCCGAGTATTGATGACTTTGATGGTATTTCCACCATTCAGTTTTGTCTTTATACTTTTCTCACTCTAAATCAGGGCTGCACATTCCTTCCTACCATCCCCGCTTGCTGCTTGGACAGCCAGCCTGGTGCTGTGCTGGCAGCGGGCTATGGAGCCATAGTGCATGTCAGCTGAGGTGCCAGCAGGCTGCATCTACAGCCGGAAACCATCCCTTCCCCCCCGCACACAAAGGGCGGCAAGTGCACGATGGCTGATAGGTGTCTGGCTGTAGCTGTCCTACTCCCTGCTTTGCCTCACCACATCCTGTGGGACAAGCCTCCCGCCCACCCATCGGAGACTCCTGGATTTCCTCTCCAACCCTGCCCAAACCCACAAGCACAACCCAAACGAGCGACATCAAGCAGGCCACGCCCCCTGGCCCTGCCCAGTTGCGACCATTCCAGCCATGCCCCTTCCCCTGGCCATTTCCTCGCTCCCCCTCCCGGCCTACAGAGGACAACCACAATGCTGATCTGGCCTTCAATAAAGTTGAGTTTGACACCCCTGCTCTAGATCAATTCTTCCATTCAACCTGTGTGTTATTTGTTAATATATGTCATGGTATTTATTCTATGTAATTTAAGACAAAGTGGTATCCAGATGTCCTGAGGGCATTTGATTTTAATTTATTCCTTTTTTAAAAATATACACGTTGTGTACAACATGCTCCTCTTCCTTTTTTCCTTTTGGTAATTTTTGTGCATTTCAATGTATTTATAAACGTATTTTACTTTCTTTTGGTTCTTAATCAAGAGCCAAATATTTGGTAAACTCCTAAGAAGCTAAAACTCCTAAGAAATGCTTCCTCCAACCCATGTGATGTTGTTGCCTTTTGTATTCTGCTTTAGGACAAAACAAAATCTTACAGGAAGTACATCATAGTATCATGTTGAATATACTCTCCGTTAAATTGTCTAGTGCTTATGTGACCATGGAAATTCATAGCAGGATGACATGTTTCAAAATCCTAAATATCACTGAGGAGGCAGGCTGAGGAAACTTCGGGGGACTGCTTGTCATGGCTCCCATAACTTCTGGTTTCAGCCTCATTTTCATTCTTTGGGTTGGACTGCTTACCAATCAATAGGGCTTTCAATATAATAGTCTTTTAATTAAGAAAAATGAACTCAGTGCCAGATAACGTTCCCCAATCCCTAGAGTGATTAAGCATATTTAAAAACTGGAATGGTGCGAAACATCTTTTTCATTTTAATATAACTCAGCATATATATACTGTGCTTCTGGTTCTCATTTACTGGAGGGGGGAAACCTTATGTTTTCAAAATTTCTTACAGGTTAAGAAGATGATAAAATATTTTGTCAAAAAGGGGATTTTGGGTATTTTCCACAAATAAATCATTATTTTAGTTCAGATTGCTAGTATGCATATTTTGATACCATAGTTTTAATGTAGTTATGTAATTTAAAGAAATTAAGATTTATTTCTGTTTAAAATTAATTATTTAATTTATGCCCGATATTATATTCTAGCATGCATTAAGTAAGGTATAATTTAAATAATTAATTTTACACTTTTATACTTCAGCGTATATTCAGAGTGGCATGCTAAGTTAGATGTATATTTTATATGATGTATATTTACAATATAGTTTGAGCAAAAACCTCTCTTCTGTAGCATCCATAATCCACAATGATTTCAAAACAGGTGCATTATGATATTGCAAACAAGTCAGAATTATGTATTTGTGTTATGATGTCTGACACAATCCACTCTTCATAATGCACTTTATTATTTTATTGTTCCTCTTTATGGTGAAGTTTTCTTTAGCTTTATCTGTGTCACGTTTTTTGACCCATTCAGTACTTTTTAAACAAATTTATTGAACGGGGTTATGATAATATTTCAGAAATGACAGCATCTGGATTGTTTCCCCTTAACAGTCCAGTTTATCTTCCACATTCCTGAGAAGGAAACTCTCTCAGTCTTCTATATTGTATGAACTAATGAAAAAGCTGTTCTCTTAAGTCAGGGGTGGGAAATTATGGCCCTTTTACGATCTGGCTCGGGAATTCTGGGAGTTGAAGTGCACAGGTCATTAAAGGGATCATAGTTCCCCACCCCTGTCTTAAGTGATAAATGTACAGATACCATTTCAGTGTTCTTAGTATGATTGAAATAGAGTGCTCAGTTTTAATATTTTATGAATCAATTCTTAAAATTCATATAAATTATAGCAGGGGTGAAATGCTGCCGGCTCTATCCAGCTGGTGGGAGCTGGTAGCAGCGATGGGGGGTAGTTCGGAGAACCAGTAGCAGCAGCAGTGAGAAGCTCCGCCCCCCCCAAACTGGGACGTATCATGTCCCAGTTTGACTATCTGCGCATGCGCAGAAGGCTTTGCGCATGCGCAGATGATGGTACGTGTGCGGTGCATGCACATCAGTGAACTGGTAGGAAAGGTAAGTACATTTCACCCCTGGATTATAGGATTTGATGAATGAGCTAACATTAAACCACAGTTTCCTTTTTTGGGTATGATACATGCATGCAGCAATTTAGTTAATCAGGATTAACACAGTGAGGAGCCAAGACTTGGAATGACTTGTCAATATCAGTCTTTTTCAATAAGATGTCCTTTAGACACATTGACCTGCAACTCCAAGAATTCTCAACCAAGATGGGAATTCTGGGAAATTTATACCAATTTGGCTGGAGACGGTTGGTGTAGATACTTTCAGTAATAAAAGTTTTTTTGCAGAGATGAGAAACATTTTATTTCTGGTTCAAAGCAAATCCATAATATGCATTACTGAGTTAGATTTGGACTTTCGTGCTTGATAATGTAGCTCAGAACTTTAGCCATTGCTCTACAAAAATCAGTGTTGTTTTCAATGCAGTTCTAAAAGAAGGATGAATTCATTTCGATCCTGTTAATATTCAGCCAAATGCAATCAAAAAATTACCAAAGGTTAATCAGATATGTGCTTATTATACTGAAATTAAAAGCTACAAATTCATCAAGTTTAGAGATTAGATTAGAAATTATACTAATTTCATTTGGACTTTTATCCATCCATTGTTTTTTATGTTTAGAAATGGGTCGTTCCAAAGTATCAACTGCTGGAAGCAATTCCTCAAATAATATTTTACAAGAACATTGCCTCATTGCTTCAGCCAAATAGTCAGCTTCAGTTATGGAAGATTGATATTATTTTTTGAAATATAAGAGGCATTAATACATTCTTGTGGTAAACATAATAAGTAAAACCTTGTTAGTTATGTTCTTGAAGTGGCAAGACTTACATAATTTTACCACAATGTATTTATTGATTTAGAAAATTTATGTTTCATTCATTTCCTTAATGGCTCTTGATAATGTACAAAAAAATAACAATAATAAAATGTCTTACATAAGAAACACTGAAGACAAAAGCAAAAACATGAAAATATTAAAATGTATAAATACTCAATTTTTAAAAAATCTGAACAATTATATTTTAGTAAAGAAATATAATTAGTGTTCCTACAATACAGTAGAGAAGGGGGGGCTTGCTTCAACTTCAATGCAATTTGTTCCATAAATTAGACTTTGCAATGGAGAAAGCAAAATTAAACAATGCTAACAAAATACATTTGTGCTGGAATGTGCACTAGGCATCTAATTGTTGCTGGGCAGAATTTTGTACTCCTACTTCAATTTAAATATTCTGAGTCTAAATTACCACTTAATTTAAGCATAATCATTTTGCCACAGAAGGAGGATTTTGGAGAGTGCAAAGTCAATTTTCAAATTGTTTATGCAGATACAATCTTGTATGTTTTTTCTTCAGCCATCACAAAAACAGAATTCCTTTCCATAAACTGTTTCCGTTCAGAGCAGAAGATAATAGTGCCACAGATAATGCTTCACTCTCATTAAGATAATTGCCTTTCTGTTTGGTAGTACTGTATGATATAATTTAGAAACCCATTTGCTCAGAATGGTTTGTTAAATATCCAGTTCCAAATGCATTTATAATTTGAAAAGTTACTTATTTCATATGACAAGTAAAGTTATTGCTATACAAACTTCATTTCTATAGCAATGATGATACCTAAAGTGTAAATTCTACCAATAGTTATATTCTTATACCCTTATTCTCATATAATTTCAACAAGACTACAAGTGAAGGTGATGAGGAAGAATAAGGCATATCTGCTCAAGTTTCCTAAGTCGGATTTTCTCTTGGGAAAAAATCACAACAAAACAAATAGCTAGGTCATTTTATAAAAGCTTATCAAATACATTAATTATTCTCAAGTGTACAACTTCTACCTTTAAAAAAAAAATTCTAAGGATATGTCACAGGATCATAGGGGTCAACGTGCACATTTGATCATCTTTGATTCTTTCTGCTTTCTTCCTTTTTGGAGGACAAAATATAGCTTGATACTTCTTCCCATCTTCTTCTTTTTGTCTCCTGCTGCTGAGAATTCCTAAATCACAAGATCCAGACCTTGGAAACTTCCCCAAACCATTAGGTAGGAGTGAGGAGGAAAGGAAATTAGTTTGTGAAAAATCTCAATTCGATCAACCCCCTTCATTTTCTTCTGATCCAAGTGGGAAAGGCTGGCCTCATTCAATTCTCTTCCATTGAGTTTCATATGGGGGAATTTAAAACAAAACTATGAGAGGCATTAAATGCTTTCTACCTTAGTTCTTCACTTGCACAAGTTCAGGAATTTCTTATCTATGACTAGGTTTGTTCTATCACTCATGTATAAGAAAGGTGGATATATTTTATCATGTATAGTACCTTGTAATGTAATAATAACCTAATCTTTTAGTAGATAGAAGGAAAGATTTACAGTAAGAAAAGTTTTTAAATCAACAATGTAAGGTCATATAAAATTACGACCTATAATTTTCTCCACCTTTGTCTGTTTCTCCTTTTTATGTACTTTACATATCAATATGTTGACAGTTCTGAGTAAGAGCTGGGTATTACATTATATTTGCTTTCTTTTACCAGCAACCCAAGGGGATTGTGGTAGATGCTTGATAAATCTAATGTAAAAGTATTGTGTTACTTGGTAGAAACCGAAACCACCCTCCATATTTTCCAAAAGGTTTTAGATGACTCATAATTGTTGTTTGTTTAAGAAAGATATTACATTATTATGGAAATGCTTTGCTAAGGGATGGTAGAACGAAGAGATGACAAATAATGATAAATGGAATTCAGAAAAAGAAAATATTTTTCATAGTTTTCTTGTTAAATTAGTCAACTGACACTATTTGTTTCCTTCTGATTTATAGCAGCCAAGAGTTTATTGAAGAAACCTGATGGAGTAAAGGTAAGTTACAAATATAAAGGGCAGCTAATGATAGTCTCACTAATTTTTCACTGGCAAATCACCTTCTAAATTCCATGCCTTTGGACACTGATATAACTGGTCCTGTTCTTCATTAAGAAGTGTATATATGTATGCACATACACAAGAACATGCAAACAAATGTGTGCGCACATGTACACCCAAACACAAACACAGGATGGTATCACCAATGCCCTGTTGTTTATTTCAGACAGTTAAGAATACAATTCTCTTTCTTTTCTCTTTCTTTTTAGCAGAAAATTAACAGTTAATAGAATACTTTTTCAAGAGGCCTTTGGGGCAGCAAGTAATATTTACTTAGAAGTAGGTGAGGCAGGGATAAATTATAATTACTTAGTTCAAAAGCCATGTAACATGTTTTATTTGTTGAACTTCTTAATGTTTCAGAGTTGCAAATGTATTGGTTTTTCTTGTGAATTGCTTAGAGTCTTATCTTAGGAAGTGGCAATGCATAAATCAATGTGCTAATTAATTAATTTACTTTCTAGTCATGTTAATGATTTATCCCTTTCTAGCCATTTTTTGAATAGCATCCATTTTATGACATTAGCATTGAAAAAATTATCACAAAGTTGACCAATCATTGACCTGTATTCTGCCAGAAGAAATCATTGCACCTGGGCAGAAAATAATATATTTTAAGATCTCAGTTACAAGTTCAGATTGAATAAGCAAAATTAGTAAGAAATACAAAATGGTTGTAGCTTTCCTATATGATATAGAATTTCTGAGCCTCTAGCCCTAGAATAATGTTTTGGTACAAAGAAAATTAGTTTAAGAAAAATGGGGGGAAAACAAGATTATTAGCTTTAAATGAAATGTTTCAGCTGTTATCTGAAGTGTAATTTCTAAGTATCTTTCAGTTTATTTGAACATTCTTGGAGTTAAGTTTCTACTCTTGCATTTTTATTTTCTTGAATCTGAACTCATTGTATGTTTCCATTCAATTTGTGATATGCATACATTTATATATTTCATGTATAAGCACACTGGTAATCTAAGTCAGCCACCCTGAAACAGCCAAATTCAATATGATTTATTTCTGGACCCGGCTGGTGCACTTCCCAAGATTAGCTGGACCTATTGCAGAATGCTATTTGTGGTACTGAGAATATGTTCTACTTCTTTTCCCACTAACTCCAATGGCTGTGTAAGACTTCTCTGTATCCAAAGTCTATCCTTTTCAGTGGAACAAAATGGCTGCTTCTTTTCCACTATTGGTCAGTTCAGTAGAAATGCCTTGCCTTAATTTATCTGTAATACTTTATGCCCCAATTCAGGTATTTCAACAGTATTTTATTGCAAATCTCTAACTGTCTTGGTTAAAATTGGTCTATTTAAACAAATGTGCTGATGATAGTTACTACCAGCAATTTGCAGCTATTATGCTTGGAGTGGGGGTGTTACGATGAATATTCAGAATTATTTCTCATACCTGTTTTCATAGGGCACCATGAAAGGAGAATTCATTTTTCAGTGCCTATCAAAGAGGAGATTCTAGTCATATGCAGAATATTTCTCCCATTTCTGCAAATTGGGCATTTTTAAACAGGCAGCCAACCTACAACAAACATGTTGTTCTCCATGCATTGATTCTTTAAATCCAACCAGTCATATTTTCTTCTTTTCCTTTCTCTCTGACTGGTCATATCAGAAAAGGAAGTCCAGTTCGAGTGTTCAAATGATGGTGAGGATCTTTATCTGCCAGACTTTTCATCCTATGAAATGTTCACACTTAGAAATGAAATAGATGTATTTATCATTGAGTTGGTAATGTAACATCAGAAGTTACAAGACTTTTAAAATGCACACTTGTGACTTCTGTATCACTGTGGTGTTACATCCTAAATAAATCATTTGCATTTTTTTTTTACACACTGTGCAAATATTGGCATGAAACTGATGGAATACTGGCCATGACCCTATTCCAGTACAGTAGCATTGTTATTTGAAAGCCTTCCATATTTTTCCTATGATCTTCTTGTACTTAAAGCAGGAAGATTCTGAAAGGTAAAGGAAAAAAGTGATATATTCATTCCAGTAATCTTAGAACCTGGCAGGAATTTGGAGGTGTCAGTTTAAACCATCACTGGAGCCACCAACTCATTGGTGGGCATTATGCAGTATTTGTACCAAATAGTACAGTCTGGTTTCTGTTATCACAGACTTATTTTAAATATAATTGAGTGTGATATATGTTGAATCAGATAATTCAATTGAGTTTATTATATTTATTTTATCAATATGATTACTCTTTTTAAGATAAAAACTGTTGGAAAAGCTAGCTTTTTTTCCCTTTGTACTGTTTTAATGTAGAACACTATTTTTACTATGTGCTTAGAACTGTAAACCTGGATTCATAGATATTTATTCATGAAATGAAAAACAAGTTATTAACCAATATTGCAGAGTATCATAAATAGTTAACTCAATTTTTTTTAAAAAGTAAAATGACATTGGTGAATAGTAAATGTTGAATCCCACTTGGCTATGCTTGTGTGTTTCCTGGGAGATTTTAAATGATTCTTAAATTTTTAGGTAAATTTTTATTGTTATAATATTTAATATTGTGGCAAAATAGATTAGAAGTGTGAATCAATCCATAAACGTTGATTTTCCTGTCAGAATAGTTTCTTTATTTTTCTATTTCTATCATGTCTGTATTACATCTGCAAAAGATTCACTCTGTCTAAATTAAGACAAAGAAACTATTTGTATCCTACTGATTCATGGAACATCAGTCTTTAGGAAAGGGGTCTACAATTCCACATTCATTTTAGAAGGTATTGGTTAATATTATTTTGAAACCATAAAAGTTTGAATTAGCTTCTAAAACCTGTTCCTAAATGTTAGTCCTTACAAAAAAAAGTATAGAAAATTATATGCACTGAAGGTGATAACTATCATTGTTAGTAAAAATAATGCTCTTCATTGTAATTTCTGAATGGTTTGTATATAATTATAAAACAACTATCCAGATAGAGCCTGAAACCGCATGTAAGTTTTGAAAGGTATTTACGCCACTCATGTACAGATTTACATTGTAAAGTATTTTTCTCTTGGCCACATATCCTTCTCAAGATTAAAATTGCTTGACTAATACTTAATATTTGATTCCTGCTCAGGATTTTGATAGGCCATATTTTTTTCTCTTTGTCTGTGGATATTTTCCTCTATTTTTAAAGTACCAATTTTGTGGTATGCCAAATTCATATTAACTTTATGTCTTTCTTTTGTTATGAGCTTGCTTGAGATTATAAATTACTTTTTTGTGTTACATAGAAAAAAAGCATGAAATTAGGTTTTTTCACCCATCTTTTAATTCAAAATAAATTGGTAATTTTTCAAAATTAAAGTTTAATTGAAAGGATGCAGAAGTTCCTGAACAATATAGGAATGGAACACTGTTTATGAATGTGCCTGTAGGTCATGTTTGTAGATTACTTAAATTGCCATTTACAGAGCTTTGCTGGTATGATTTCCCCCCCTCATATTGCAAGACTCTATTTTTAAAAAAATATTGTTTAATACTGCATTTTTGATAAAAGCACTGTGAATATTTCCCATTTTAAGAATACTGTAAATGGTTAAAGATGAACCTAGTGGATATTGTAATACCATGTTGTTATACCTCAGATCTATGCAAGATAAGCTATCACACAGTTTCATTTATTTCACTTCTGTAAAATGTTTTATTTTGGGGGGTGACACTCAATACATCTTTTTGCCTTAAGCTACCCTTTGAATTCCAAATTTTTACTGTCTTCTCTGTTGTATTTAAATAACCACTTCAGATTCATCATCTCCGGGGCTTCAACTTTTTACTCCCATTTGTGTTATTTTAAGGATAGTAATACATTTGACATCTCAGTCTGCCAGATTAATACTTGCATTACCCAATAATAAGTCTAAATGTGATATCATTAGCTGACCTGTATTCATTTAATGTTGGTCAGAGAAGATGGGTGAAAAACAACATTATTATTTTTATTTTACTTTGTAAAAAATTATGTGTTGCTGATCAGTTAAACCTTTTGTCTGATCAGCTCTATTGTTTCAATTGTTGGTTCCATTATCCAGTCTCTATGTTTCTCTGTGTTTATGCTTGTATATATACAGGCATACATATAGACACACATACCCCCATGCCTGAAAATATATATATATATATATATGTTTGTTTTTTTCCAAGATTTTTTCACGGGTATATGTGTGCAAGTTTATTTTTCAGGAATACCCCGTGTAATACATATAAATATATATACTGCAAT
>JANHFK010003180.1:32652-43309 GCA_036250565.1 Sibynophis collaris | reverse complement strand
GTCCCCATTCTCACTGCGCAAAATCACCAGCTCTCTTTCTTTACCACGTAATGCCGCAAAGTGAGGGATTTCAACAATCACAGGCCTATTACAGCAACACATCACGTTAAAAAATTGTGACAATAGAGAAACAAACAGATAGTTTTGTTTAAAGCCTGTAACAAAAAGACCTGGAACTTTGCCACCTTCTTTGTTATTCCTTGCTATGATTGGGGGGGACGGGGACGGGGGATGGGAGCATACTACAGTAACAGTATCTTCACACTGTAGCTAAGGATTATGATCAGTGAGTGTCTAGTTTTATTCTATATAAAAAGAACCTTGCCAAAGACACAGATACGAATATTTTTTTTTGTTTTTAAACACTGATAAAATTAATAAAATTGAAAGTTATTTTGAAGTATGGAATTATATGCAGGAATCCTTATAAAGTATGTACTGTGTGTGTGTGAGTGTAAATGTTAAAGAAAAATGAATGTTTTATAATACAGGTAGTCCTCAACTTATGACCAAAATTGAGCCCAAAATTTCTGTTGCTAAAGCGAGACAATTGTTAAGTGAATTTTGTTCCATTTTTACAACCTTTCTTGTCACAGTAGTTAAATTAGTAACACGGTTGTTAAAAGAATCTGGCTTCCCCCATTGACTTTGCTTGTCAGAAGGTTGCAAAGGGTGATCACATGACCCCAGGACACGGCAACCGTCATAAAAATGAACCAGTTGCCAAGCATCTGAATTTTGATCACGTGACCTTGGGGATGCTGCAATTGTCATAAGTGTGACAGACTTTTTTCAGTGCTGTTGTAACTTCAAATGTTCACTATACAAATGGTTGTAAGACGAGAACTACCTGTAGAGGATAAAAGAAACCACTTTAAGTAACAGGATACTTTTGTGCTTCATTTGCATTGATTTTAGTTGGCTCTTTATTTTAACTGTCATTTTCAAAACTTTTTTTTCATATGGTGAATATATTTAAATAATTCATTTCAGATTATTTTATAAATGCAAGATTTAAAAATGTTTATTATGCATATCTCTAGTTCGCTGCCTTAAAATATGCTTTCTACTTTTGTAAACTCTGTAAATATATTGTTACATTAATAATTTCACAAGAAGATTTGAATTATGTACAGCCGTATTTATTGATCATGCTAATTGTTATGTTATATCCAGTATATAAGATACGTTTCATACTGGGGACTATGGTAGCAAAATAATGATAGTAATGATCCAACAGATTCCTTTGCTTTCAGTCCAGGTTGCTTTGCTACAGACATCAAGCACATAACAGCAGAAGTGACTGGTACATTCTATAACTAATATTTTCTCATGCTAAATCAAAGGTGAGGTCAAGGAACTTTAAGAAAAAGTAGAAACATATCACCAAAACAACAACCACATATCACAAGGGCTAGAAATGGTTCCACTAAAGGTTAGGGATACATACTATAAAATCATAGAAAGGACAATGTCATGGGCACAATGACATAAAAAATAATATTGCAGAAGGAGAAGAATGGGAAGGCCGGCATCCATCAATTTGTTTTAAGTCTCTCCTACCCAAGAAATTTGGTCCCTGGAGGCCCCAGCTGTAGGATTCGGCTGACCAAACTTTCTCCCTCATTAAGTGGGGGAGGAGCCGTAGGCAGGTGAAGTTTACTGAGTACATCCAAAGCAGCAGTGAAAGAAAGAAATAAAAAAAAAATCTTTATGTACTATTTTTTGTTTTAACCGAACCCCAGTGCCACTGTCTGCTCAGAGTGGAATTAGGCTTACGCTGAACAGGTTTCTGCCTTTTGTTTGCTTGTTTGAAAATGACCCTCTTATCACAGCAATTTACCAAATGAGTCTCCCATAATAGAGAACCTTACAGTTTATTGAGTAGGTCCAATGATACGTTAGCATCATTTCTTGAAATTAATGGGAGCCACTCAGAACTGATGAAAAAATGCATGACAATCATGGCAACAAGATTTGGTTTGGCTAGAAGTGTTCAGTGTCCCTGATTTCACTGCCAGGACACCACCCAGGAAAATGCCATGGTATAAGATGTGGCCTTTAGGAAATCATATGAAAACTTTTCAACATGTGCCAGTTTTCATAGGCAATCCTCACAAGGCCGAGAAAATAAAATAATCTTGGTCATTTTTATACTGGAATTAACATAAGAACCTACAATACATGATGTGCATAGGCACTTGATTTGGATTTGGAGCATTTTTTCACATTTAAACCTGTCTGTAGTTTTGAATGGAGCTTCACTGAAATTCTAGCAGCAATCCTTCACTACAAATTTGCCCTTAAAGGTAGGGACATTCTTGTTTCCTTGCTAAAACACAGCAATAACAAAATAATAAGATGGTAGGAGATTGATGCTTTGTCTAGCTATAATGCATACCAGATTCCCTCTAAAAAACCCAACCTCTACAACAAGATATTATTAGAAAACAACTCAGACTTAAAACTTTGTTAATGGCCTTAAGTATGTCTAATTTGCTTCATAACAGATTTAAGCTGTTCCTTTTACGCCTTCATCCTTTGATTCCCAGCAGAAGCCATTCATTCATTCTAAGCAGAGGGGGGTTTCCTTTGATCATCCACTTTTGGATGCCACCACTGATAAGGGAAAATGTCGGTAAAATAAAAGTTTTGAAAATGATAAGTTTCAGCAAAATATAAATATATATATATAGAAAGAAAACAAAAACAAAAATTGCTGAAACATTTGCAGCAAGTTTGATCTTTCTGTGAGGCCTTGCAATATAAGGATAAATTGCAGTCAGAGAAGTGGTTCTATTGCGTGGCCCCAGAAAAATCACCGGTTTCTGCTTCCCGGGAGGTCTCAATTACTGACAAAATACCTACTGAGAGAACACAAGTTCCTTGTAAAGGGAGCATTAGCTTGTGTTGCATTTTTCAACAGGTATTACATCTGTATCGACAACATTTCTGCTGCTATTTTTATTTTACCTTAAAAGAGAATAGGTCATTAATTGATGGTATATTATAACAAAATGGGTTTTCTTTTACAGCTCAGCATGGCTTACACCAGTAGATTTCAGGAAGCGCAGTAAACCTGACTTGTTGCTTTAAATTAAAAGGCACACAAGCTAATTGAATTATCAGATCCTTTCTTTGCACTGCAAATCTTTTCACTTCTACTGTTAAAATGCCAAGCCACCCCACACTGGCTCAAGTGAAATTATTATTTTCTTATTAATTGGTATTTGGGATTATTAAAAGAAGGTCCTTACCCAAGAAATTGAGCACCAGAAGGTCCAACCTCGATAAGGCGACTGGCAAGACCATCTCCTTCCACCATTGGAGGCATTGTGGCGAGTCTATGGCGTTTGACCAACCGGCAAGTAACTCGAGTTGGAGCAGTGCATTTCCGAGGTGGAATAATGATTCGAAGCCCGTTGTGTCTGCAACCCCGCATAGCACCACCTCGAGCATCAACCATAAAACTGACCAGAAAACTGAAAATTGGGAAGAAAAATTAGGCACGAAAATGAGTTATAATGCATGTTGCAAAAATATTTCAGAAGAAACAAATGTTAAATATGTGTACTAACCATTCTTAATGATCAAAATTAATATGTATATTATGTACTTATGGTTAAGCTGTAGTTAGAGCTTTTAATTAATTGCACAGATAAAAAGATCAGAAATATTTTTTATTACTTTTAGGGAGTCAAACCAATTAGCATAATACTAACAAAAATTCAGTTGATTAATTTGTACAAGTTGTCCTGGATACTACACAGAGTGCTGCAGTAACATCCAGCTCTATAATGTATACTAATAATGCTGATTGGAAAATTGTGGATAATATCAGAATACAATTATTAACAAAAAAGAAAATATGGAAAATGGGAAGAAGTTTCCTCAATGTCAACTTTTGTAAATGTTGTATCTAAAATTTCTAGGTTGTTATAAGATGTTGGAATTCCTACTCATATAAGGCACCTGATTCACAACACCTATTATTTGTCATCTGATGTTTAAATGTAATAAGAATAACACATGAATTTGACAACTAGCAAAATATAATATAAAATGTATGGAAATGTAGCCATGTGTAGTTTACACATTTTTCATTGGGATCTTCTTCAAATTCTGTCCCTTAAGATAAAACTAATAGGTAATATAAATATTTTATATGAAAAACAAATACAAATTTATTTCTTTTAAAGCATCTACTAAGTTTTGAATTTTTCAAATCAATATCACATGCAAAATATAAATAAGCAAATCAATGTGGATGAAGATGAAGAACCATGATCTGCCATATTGAAACATGCCATGCATCCTAAAGTCTTTCCTATCCCTCCTCTGTGCCTTTACCCCAATGCGTTGATGTTCCTCAATAACAGTAAAAAACAAAACAAAACATTAGCAGTTACAATGCTCCATGTTTACAGCTACAATGTCAATCACACTTTCTTATTTATGGTTATCAAATATACAAGAGTTAGCCTACCCAAAGGAAAGTGGGGAGTTGCCAATTCTAGATCTTACCAAATGCAATCAGGGATCCAGGAAGGACATTTTATTTCAAGGTTTAAAGAGAAATGGACTGTAGACAAACAGTTGGTAGTTTTGTAGTATAAAATTGCACAGAGAACAAGCAACACAAAGTTATGGGAGAGTGCATGCATTGGTGATTTCAACAAGGAAATAATATGTTAGCTAAAGTTTAATTTTTTATTGTTTAAGGGTTTTGAATTGTGTTTTGGACTTGGAAGTAAGTCCTATTTTGATTAATAAAACTTAATTCCTAATAAATTTGCCTGGGATTTCCATGTTTATTTTTAAATGTGTATCTCTTATCTTTTCTTAACAGTCAAAGTTATATAACTCTATGTGCTAGGCCTGTATCAAAATTGCATACAGTCAAATCCTTGATTTAGTAATTATTAAACCTTTCTGAATAATCCTAACAAATATTATATGACAATTATAGGATGAAAATAAATGATGCACTTGTCCCAAATATTTACCCCTGTCTTTTATACTCCATTGATTCCCCAGTAAATAAAATAATGTTCAAAGATTCCAAAATGTTGTTAAATCTCAAAATCTCCCAAGATTCTGTTTGAAAACACCAAATCTTAAACAAATCCACTAAAAACTGACAGGCATGTTGGTGCATTTCATATTTATGTCATTGCAGAATATTTTATAAAATCCAAAGTCTGGAAAAGACTAGCCATAAATAGATCAATTCAATAGCTATTGGAAGAAGACTCTGAGTCTGTCACTGTGTTTTGTTTTTTAGAAGAATGTTTTCTTGCCATGAGACAAAAAGGCCTTTCTCATGCTATACAAATGTATTATTAAAGTCCTAAAACCATAAATCAGCAGGACGCTTCAGAATGTAGGCGAAAATATATCCCCCCCCCCCCCTATTTTTGTAGCAAGTATTCAAACACCCTTAAAAACTATACTCTTAGATCAAGAGAAATGCTTTAATTTCACATTTCTGGCTCATAGTCTAGATACAAGAGCCACTTTCTTTGGATGTACATATTTTCATTTCTTAATTCATTTAAGTTGCTCATATTAAAGGAAGCAATGATAAGACTATTCTAGGCAGAATAATTCTGATGAAAACAGACACGTTACATAAATGGCATACTTTTGGATAAAGCAGAAAAGATAATGTTAAAAAAAATTCTACCAATGATTTGAGATTGTTCCAGGAAATTTCAATTTTAAACCTGCAAAACATGGCCCTTAAATTATTATTTTTAATAATTTATGTCATATACCCCAAAGTGCCTATACATTTAATTTAAATTACTACATTTCTCCCACAAAATAACTTTCTGGGAGAACTATCAAAAGAAAGAATAAAACTCTGCACAGTTCAGCTTAGAAAAGATATTTGAGAAGGATGGGACACATGGAAAATTATTTAAAAATATTTATATTAATAAATATAAACTAGTCGCTTTAGATGTCTAAATATGTTTTTCATGCAAAGATAACCATAGCCAATTAACTATGGATGTGTATTTTTATTGGGGGAGATGGGAATAAAACATTCTACGCATAATAAGCTCAGGTACAATGGTTAGTCCGACAAGTAGACATGCTCATAACCATGAAGGACAATCCTTTTTGGAGTATTTCCACAATACCCCCATTCCAGAATTGTATTGTATTGACCATGTCAGGCAGGGAAAAAGGAAGTTAGTCAAGAGTGTGAAATAACTAAAGTTTGAGTAATGGGTTCAGCATTTCTCAAATATAATAATAATAATAGTCAAACAGGATATTATGCATTTAAAGACATCAAAATGAAAAGACAACTAAAGTGTCCAATTAAAACCTAATGAGAACAGTTTAAAAAATTGAATATAATTCAAATAGTAAAGCTGGATATACTCTGTGTATAATTACACTTATTTTTACATATGTCAGATTTTAAAAGTTTTTACTAAACTTATTAGATATGGGGATATGCATGTTAGAGCTTTTGGGAAAAGCTAAAGTAGGGCTGATAGTATGTAATCGACACACACTTGAAAATCACTTATTTTTATTGACTGAATATTTAACTGAAGGTCTAATTTTATTCCTTCAGAAACATTTCAGAACAAATATATTTTGAAAACAAAGTCCATTACTTTAAATCACCAAATTCCAGTAGCCACAATTTTTGTGCAGTAGAGACATAAAAACTAAAAAGAGTGCATTTTGGTCCTTTGGAAGGTTTCCTACATGAATATTAGTCAATAACTGTATTGCAATTCTATGAAACAAAATCTTAGATCAAATGGTAAATTATAAGAGGGTCAATCTCCTACACTAAATAATGAATGAGGTCAAGGAAGTAGAGCATCTTAAAGTGAGTAAATTAAACGGATGGTAGAAGAAAGAAAAGGGAAAAGGAAGTTAGCATTAACATGAAATTATATATAAGTTCACCTGCTGTTTTCATGGTCAAAATATGGAGAGGAGTGGCTGCAACAGAAGAGATAATTTAGCAAAACAAAACAAAAAAGAATGAATGAATGAATGAATGAACAAATGAAATAAAATCAGTCAGAAAAGATATCTATCTACAAATGGAGAAGCTGAAAACATTAAACATACAGTATGAAGAGCATATGCAGTAGCTAAGATGGAAGATACATTCCTTTCTAACCTCTTTTAAATGGGAGTCTTGCCCCTAAAATCATCCAAAATCACTTTCATATGTGGAACGTTTCCTATGAATGTTCTAGGAAGTCAACAGATGTCAATAATCTGCTTGCTAGCCATACAGGTAGTCCTTGACTTACAACAGTTCATTTAGTGATAATTCAAAGTTATAATAGCCTTGAAAAAAAGTGACTTGTGACCAGTTTTCACACTTACAACCACTGCAGTAATGTGATCAAAATTCAGATGCTTGGCAATTGACTCGTACTTGTGACAGTTGTAGTGTCCTGGGGTCATGTGACTCCCTTACGCAACCTTCTGATGAGCAAAGTCAATGGGGAAGCCAGATTCATTTAATAACTGTGTTACTAATTTAACATCTGCAGTGATTCACTTAACAGTTGTGGCAAGCAAGATTGTAAAATGGAACAAAACTCACTTAACAAATGTCTCACTTAGCAATAGAAATTTTGGGCTCGATTGTGGTCATAAGTCCAGGACTACCTGTGTTTATTGTGGACATGTTTCGGTCCATTTTGCTGGCATGCATGCATGCATGCAGGTATTTATGTATGTATGTATATAGTTATAGAGCTTTTATGATATCACCATTATACAGCTGAACAATAATCATTTGCATCCATATGATAAGCCAACAATGTTTTAATTAAGCATGACATGTCTTACAAAATTGTTCTGCATTTTAAAAAAAATTATAAAAAAAGAACAAAAGACAACTTTGCAGCAGCAAATTGCAAAGACCTTAACAGTGACTGCACAGATAACTTATAACACAATTCTCTGTCTGCTAAAAATTGAAAGTGTGATTAAGTTCAATTAAATAATTAATCAATTAAGTTCAATTAAAGCCACCACTAGGTAACTATATATGCTTGCAACTTCTCGACTTAGTGGATATTAGTGAAAAATTACTTTCAATCTTACATCCCTTTTTAAATATTAATTTATTCTCCTCAAAAATCTGTTCACTAGTATTATTTAATTATACATATCAGTTCCTTTTCAAGTTATGATAATCTGAAAATATTTAGCATTTAGTTTTCCAAGTGTTTTTTTATGAATAAATTTTTATCTCAAATGCTGTCACTATTTCCCTGATCATTTTCATTCTGGGTTTATTGCAACATATGATTTTCCTGTTCGTAGAAAAGAGGAACAAAATTTTCATTATTTTCTTCCATGGTGCTGATCTAAAATTAACAAATATGTCATATATACTTTGTTCACTTATCTGACAAGACTAACTTGGAAAAAAAGTTTCAGAAACTTTATAAATCTATTACTACTTTGTAAATTTATTTGATTTAATATTTTTTATAAAGCTCGGTTTCTAGCTGCTAGGTCCTGTTTCTTATCAATATTTGTGAAGATACTATATTAGGTGAAAGCAAGAAATATCATTTACCTTGTTAGCAATGATCCAATATCCTTTTTGGAAGACAGGCAGCTAAGAATAACAACTCTAATTATTTGTCAATTTTAAATACTGGTCCCTCCATATACCTCCCACCAAAAAAAAGAAGAAGAAGAAAAAAAACCAACTAATCAAAATTAGAAAATTTTCTAAGAAAGTAATTTGTGGGCTAATATTTCTACAACTAAATATATTCCAAAAAGTATACACTATTTGAAATTTACTATTATAACTGTTATAGATCCGTATGTATATGCTGTCTATGTTGTTACAAAAAAATGAATTAGATCTCTCAGCCCAGAATCCTCTTGCAACAAAGAACTGACCAGGAATATCTGTATAATAGAGACTGTGCATATATTTTCATTTATATGGACAGATTACATGGACAAAGCCAATGCCTAAACAGCTTATGCAGCTAAACTATAGACTACAATTCGAAAAAGTGGAAGACAATACTGTAGAAACAATCCCAGTCTATCTATAATATACTAATTGTATACATTTTAATGATGAATTTTAATATACGTGAATATAAGATTTATTTGATTCAGTATTTTTTCTAAGTATAAAGTATACTATATGAATGCTGCTTAAATACTTAAAAAATATTCTTCTCCCATAGAAGTAACTAACTTAAGACAACATTGAATTTTTAATTGAATATATAAATCAGTTGAATACATTGAATTTATATTCATATTTCCTATTCCATATCCTTCAAAACATTTTCTATACATCTTTTCCAGTATGTTAACACTAAATATGCATAGAAAAGACTTGCTAGTAGAAAGGCTGGCTACTGTCATGCTGTTCTAAGAGAAAACCAAGAAACCGTTCACATTCAGCATAATATGCCAGTAATGCTTTTGCCCCTAACCTTTTGCTGTCAGTCATTTCAAAGCATGCATTTGTCTTAAATTGATTATAAGGGCGCAGCTGTTAACAAAATGTGCAAGACACCAACCTGGAATTGGTAATATAAACTATGTAAATGAGTTTTGACCCCCAATGGTTGCAATATTTAGGTGAAACTGAAGCTTTCTTACAGGTTTGTTCAAAAGGCCATGAGGATATTTGCTTCTTACAATCCCCCATATCCAATATTTGGTGAAAACTTACCATTAAATTAAACGTTTTATCACATTCATAAAAATGTATTTTTATTTTTAAAAACTTTAACTTAAAATATATCTTTTAACTTTTTTGTGTTTAAATCTCATTCTAAAAGTTGGCATTTTGATACCTATACTAAAACCCAATAAGAATGGCTTTCATTTTCACTTCATTAGCGAGTTTCACCTCCACACAAATATAGATTATAAAGTTACTTTATCAATTGAAGTGAAAAAAAGTTGTTTTGGTTTCAAGAACTTTTAATATCTGCTGAATTAGAACCATACATTTTTAACCGTATCCTTTTTGTTCCTATTCACCTTGCTTCACTGACCCTTCATCTTATCATGACACCTGTCCATGTCTACACAATACTACTAAGCACAATAGGGGTCCTAAGGATGAAGTTAATTGGTATAACTTTCCTGCCAAATAAAAGATGATATCTGAAATGTTTATCACATATAGGATGTTTCTAGATATTCAGAGGATGGAACCTGTGTCATATAAGTTCACTGAGTTTAGTTCACTGGTTGTTTTTTTTTCATGAAGATGTCTTAAAGCAGGGGTCTCCAACCTTTCTGGCTTTGCATAATTGTGGCGAGGGAACTGTTTCGCGGAAGCAGCTGGCATGCACACTCATGCACGCAGCTCCATTCGAACAAGAGGTGTGTGTGTGCGCCCCCTGATCACACAAATGGAGCTTTGCGTGCGACCGTGCATGACTGCTGCTTGCGCAAATGGAGCTTTTCATGCGACTGCATGAAGCTGCATGTGCTTCCATACCGCTTGCACAGCCCATTTCCAAATGGCTGCGTGCCAGTATCAGGCCATATATCAGGGTTGAGAACCCTTGTCTTAAAGAATTGTCTCCTGGTACTTTCTGTGTTGAAATTTAAATTTAAAAATTGATCTGATCAAACCTGGTAGAATAATTAATATCACATCCAC
>JANHFK010003175.1:65037-78212 GCA_036250565.1 Sibynophis collaris | reverse complement strand
CTTGAAATTCGAAGTTTATTTGATTTATATACCACACCTTTTTCTTTGCAGGACTCAGGACTCACCTTTTAGTATCATAGTCAATTAAAACATAGTTTTCCATAGCAAGCTTGAGGTCTGGAATTTCTTCACAGACCCACCTGAAAAACAAAAACAAAGAAGATCAATTAATCTTTCAAGCAACTCTCCTAAATTCCTATCTTTTTTCTTTTAAAGACCCCTACCAGTCCAATTACATTTACTATTCATCATTTGCAGTTCACCTGGCAGTCTGAGAAAAAGAAAAAAACCATTTATTCAACTGGAGCAAAGAAATAATTCTTCTCAGGTATTCAACGTAATATTTTCAAGTCTCCAAGAAATAAATTTAAGGTAGTTAAACTTTATTTTATTGGGTTTTTTTAAATGAAATTTGTTTGCTTTCCATCTCTCTATCAAGCAACTCTGGGTGGCTTACAATACCATATTTAATAGAATAAAATAATTACTGTATTGAAACATTACAACATCATTCATCAAAAGTTTAAAAACAGATCAAAAGAACCAGTGCATAGATGGGATGGAGGAGGGACCTTCTACTAATCTAGTTTATGCTTATTATTTCAGGAACACTCCTTAACAACATCCATGAAGAATAATGTAACTAACCTGCAATGTTAAGTGCTCAGTTGCTCTCATTTCTTTCAAATAAGAATGCTGCAATACAATGTAAGTCCACTGAGACCAACATGGTCTAATCTGACAGTACTAAATGGCATTTCTATCCTCACCACCTGCCCGCTACCACAAATCCTTGGAATTGGAGATGCCAGGGATTACCATCTTGGATTGACTTCATCATTCAGAGCAGATGTTACCTATTGATGTATGTCTCCTCCCTCTGATGTTTACAACGTTTTATGGTTTTTTGCAATACTGCAACCAAACAGCAATGCTAAATACAGGTAGTCCTCGATTTACAACATTTCATTTAGTGACCATTCAAAATTACAACGGCACTGAAAAATGTGACTTATGGCTGTTTTTCACAGTTATGACCCTTGTGGCATTCCCGTGATCATGTGATCAAAATTCAGATGCTTGGCAATTGGTTCATATTTATGACCGTTGCTATGTCCCAAAGTCATGTGATCATCTTTTGCGACCTTCTCACAAGCAAAGTCAATGGGGAAGGCAGGTTCATTTAACAACTGGGTTAACTAACTTATCAACTTAACAACAGAAATGTTGGTTTCAATGGTGGTTGTAAGTTGAGGACTGCCTGTATTGTAAAGGCTGAAAATTTGGGGCAATAGAAACTAAAATGATAGTTATTCACTCGGAGAACTCTAAATTAAAGGAGAGAAAATGTTCGCTTATCTCCATCAGTAAGGATAGATGTTTATCCTGGCAAGCAATTATGTATTGCAGAAAAAAACCCTGCAATTGCATATAAGCACTTTATCCTTGCTCCCCAACAGCTAGTCCTTAAAAAAACCCCAACATAAACAGCTCATGTAGGCCTATACTGTTACATCAATGGAAGCTTTAAACAGCATTAATGAGTTGTATTCTACTGATACAAGTTCTACTGATACTTCAAGTCTGGAAAGCAGTGGTTTTTTTCAGCCTGGAAATACCAGACTAACACATTGGAAAAAAGTTGTATCAAAACGAGATACAATGAGATAAGAGGCAAACTCACACATTACTATTCCTCTTCTGGCTTTGAGCACAGTAAGTTACCAATTCTGGTTTATTAGCTAGGCCATGATTTGAGGCACAGAGAATTTTCAGAAAGGGAAACTAATATTTCTATCACATTTCCCTTCTTTCTTGACCCATATCATACATAATTATCATTTTATTTATTTGTAGCCCACATTTATAGTTTTTACAAATAATTCAAGGCAGTGAACGTGCCTAATACTCCTTCCTCCTCCTATTTTCCCCTTAACAACGAACCTGTTAGTTGATTTGGACTGAGACTGAGACAAAGGGATTGGTTCAAATTCCCCCAGCTGGCATTCATGGATAAGTTTGGACTAGAACTCATGATCTCCTGATTTCTAGCTTGGAGTCTTAAAAGACCAAACTGGCTCATGGAAGTCTTAGAGAAGGAACTATTAGATGTTTGTGCTTTCTTCCCAGTAAACTATCTTGATAAGCCTGAACCTCAAAAACTGATAATATTTTAAATGGCTAGATTGTATAAAACAGAGGGGCTGTTATTGGGCAAGGCAATTTGCAGCTTATCCTTCACTTGAGGGTTCCATAAAAGGTTGTTATCTTCTGTGTTGCATCAACAACGCCAGAAGGCAACAGCAATGGGAATGAGGCAATGCTGCTTTGCCCAAGAAACTTAAAACCACATCCCACTGGGCCAAAGAAAGGAGTTATCTGAAGGTTTACATTTAGTGGTTTTTCTACAAGATAGCCATTTGTTATTCATAACAGAGTCAATGAAGTCTTTGAGAAAATGCTACTTAATGCAATCAGAGAGACTTACTTCAAGGGGCATAGATAGAAGGAAGTTTCTGGTAGAATCCAGATAAGATTATTTGAGCAGCTATTTTAGGACAATAACTGCACTAATAAAATCATACTATTGGACCAAAGGTGAAATCATTCCCATACATGAAAGACTGAATCTTTTCTGGTGCAATGAATATTCAAAGCAACATACCACACTACTCTCTTTCATGGTTTCCTCTTTTTTGAGACAAAATCTCAGTCTTGTTTTCACTGGCTAGCAGAGAAAGCCCTGCTATCAATAGTCATGTTCCTGCCAAAGGAGCGTGTATGGATAAGTACGTGTGCATGTACAGGCAGGCACACATATGTGCTTTAATGCTGGTGAGAATTTGTTGGGCCAAAGGCCAGATATGTTAATATTTACTGAAAATATCTAGCATACATATAAATAAGTCCATGTAAATAAGCATATAAATAAGCATCAAAGATCATTTGGGAATACAGAAATACATCAAGTATGTTCTTAGTCCTTTAAACTGTACCTTTATATTATTCAAATATACTGTTTTAATACAAAACAAATATTTTTTTCAACTTTTATTTATCCCTATTTCTCCAAGAGTAAAACTTAAGATCTTTACAATTGATGCAGTAGTTCGTTGCACACTTTTTCTCTTTTCTGAACAAAAATAGAATACTGTAGTTTTAAAGTTGCTATTGTGTTTTGCTCAAATTAAAACAAATGTAGACTGTAACCTATTCTGTAAATCTCATAAATATGCCAATGATGCATTCATTTTAAGTTATGTTTATGTTTTAAATGTATTAAGTTCATATCTAGTTATTTCAATGTGCCCTCAAAACCTGCTTTTTCCTCTAGTTTCAAAATGTCTTCAAATTTTACTTCTCTAAACGTAATCCTGAGAAACTAACCAACTATCTGCAAAAGTTACAAAGGGACCTGCTCTGATCCTATACAACTAGGGTGTGATAATCTTTACAGTGAATATATTTCAAGCTTTGTAGGTCTCACACATAACAGTAATAAATCTGTAGTTTAGAGGACTGGTTAAACCTGCTTTTAATGCACATTTTCAGTCAGAACACAGCACAGTTGAGTAACCTGCAGACTAGTCAGAAATATTATCAGCATCCAGACCTACAAAACCAGGAATAATGAACAGACAAAGATTCCATGCCTCCTTATGTCCTAGGAATCCTAGAACTTTGGCCCAAAAAACGCCCTGAAAAATGCCCCCCAAATGCCCTGAAAACACCTGAAAAACAGGTTGAAAAATGGGCGGGAGCAAGGCCAGCCACTGGTGGGATTAGCCCCAACCGGCTGAATCCTACTTGTGCCTTTGAGGCGAGTGGTTGGGAAGCAGGGCTAGGTGTGATGAGTGATGTCACCCACACAGTCACATGACCAACTGGCCACGCCTACCCAGCCAGAGAACCAGTTGTTAAGTTATTCAAGTCCCACCACAGCCTAGTTCCAGGATAAAAGGATAAACTGCAAGCAATGTATGCTAAGATGGGATACAGAGAATCTAGTCCATTGCTTACTATCCAATTCCCAAAGTAGATGCACAGCTATAATTACTGAGGGAAAAACCAAGGTGACACATTGCATCATCTTCCTCACTAGCAGCCGCAGTGAGTGAGGTACATGATCATCTTTGAACCTGTGCACTGATATGCTATTATTCTTGGCACTGGAAAGCACTGCAGAATTCCTGATCCAATCCCTGACAAATCCAGTTATAAGAATCAGACTGCAAGTGATGTGAAAGACTATTGTTGGAAACTCTACGGCTGCAATTAAGAGGCTGCCTTATCTATCTGCTTGTTTGTTTGTATAATTTACTGTCTGCCTGCTTTACCACAGGGTAATTCTGGGCGGCTTACAATCTTAAAAATATAGACACAAAAGTTAAAAGACATAAATAAATAAAATTCTGTGAAGATCCAAATACTGTGTCCAATTAAAAGATAGGGAGGGGGAAGTAGGAGGAGTGGAAGGGGGAAACTGTTGTTAATCTATTAACCACCTCCACCAAGGTAGTCCCCCTTTTGCTAAGTCAGTCTGTGACTAGATGTATGCAGCATAAGAACATCAGAGGGTATATGACAACTTGCCACAGGACAACTCACCATGGCCAACTTGCCATGGAACAAGAATTACGCTAATATCAAAGAAATAGCGGACTAGAATCATTAAAGAAAGGATGCCAAAGGACAAAATGAAATGTGAATCAGAAAAATTAAAATGATTTTTAATTGTTTTAAATAATTAAATTGAATTGTTGAGTTGTCCTGCGGCGAGTTGTCCCCATTCCGACATCAGAATGGGATTTGGTTTTGAATTAGGATGTTGTGTGACTTGGTCAAATAGTTTGTTCACCATAATGTATGATTTGGTAACATGGGTGAATTCAGCCAACAAACCTGGGTTACAAAATAATGGCTTACTACAATATATGTCCCACTATTCTTTTGTTTCGTTGTTTTTAATGGAACCCAGAAATGGTAGTTTAAGTCTGTATGGAAAAGCACACGATATCATAGGAATTTGAGATTACACCAAGTATAGAAGCCTAACAAGAACCAAGCTTCCATTCTTCATCTCTTCCCTATCAGAAGACTCACTTGCTGTTTTGAGATGCAGCCCTGGGAACGTAAGGGAGGGAAAGTTTTGTAGTGCATATTTGCCTTAACACCTACCGAATTGTCTCAATGATTTCGTGAGCAGCATCATGGTGTTTGTCCTGAAACAACAAAAAAAACAACAGAAAGAGGTGGCTTCAGGACATCTAGGAACTGACATCATCTACGTTGGCTTTCAGTACAAGTGTCATTTGCTTTAATAAACATTGCTTGCAAATGTAGAGAAAGGAAACTTAACCTCCTTTATTAAAACATTTTATCAAGAATAACACAGCACAAATTCTATGCTTCCTATTTCTCCCCAATTTTCATTTGTGTGAAAAGTATTCCTTTTGTGTCTTCTACACAACACTAGATCAACCTACTGCAATCTAACGTATCTCTGGGCAGCACAGAATGATGAAAGCTATGCGAAATACTGCCAGTTGCATTAGGTATCAGCGGACCAGAGGAGCTAGTTCCACTTCCAAAATGGAAGGAGGTCAATCCCTCCAAATCCATGGGACAATTTTATTTCATTTCAGGAAGCTAAATTTTGAAATAAAAGGGAATAATAAGGTTTCCTTAAAGCTTATCTTCAAATTTTGTATGCAGCATTTAAAAAAAATGTATTTCATATAGTAATACGCAAGAATAGAAACCAATGCTTATGATATCTCTATCGCAGTGGTTCCCAACCTTTTGAGGGTTAGGGTTAGGGTTTCATCTGACAAAACAGAAATGGCATTGAAAGTGGATTTACAACTAACAGGGCAAGATAATGACTTAGAAAATATGTTTCATTAGATTTTACAAAAGAAACTGGCTGATGTTTTAACATTTAAAAGGAAAATACAAATCATAAATCAAAAGAGTAATTTGGATAATTTTTTTCCTACTGGATTTAAAAAATAAGCATGTTAAGAGTCTTGAAAAATTCTGTATGAATTGAAATGAAGAGAAACTAAATCCTACAACAATATTTGAATAAACTAAAGGTCAAGCCTTTTAGAAATAACAGGAAAGAATATAAAGTTGGTTTATTTGATGGAGGTCAAAACAAGACGTTATAGCTTCTGGCAACCCTTTATGGACTATCAACTAACACCAGAATTAAAAAGATGTTCTATGGACTTGTTTATAGATAAAAAAAGGGATTTGGAGGAGGTGAAAAATCACTAAATTTGTTTATATTTATTGTGATGACAGTTGGAAGTCACTTCTTTATATATTTCTTTCCTCTATTATATTCTTACTTTTCTCTTTCCCCCCCACTTTTTACTCCTTACTGTTCACTTTTCTTTAAGATTGATTTATATTAGATTTTACTATTATAATAATCTTTTTTAATAAAAACTACATATCACAAAAAACCAGTAAGATCCTTCTAAAATTCTTATGCAAAAGAATAGCTTTTACTTACGAGTTCTTTTCATTTCAACTATCCCCTTTTAGTAACAAATAAATAGAAATTAATACCGGTCTCTTTACTGAATTCAAAAAGCTACAGATAGAATCTGATTAAGCTTTCCATATTCCTAGTGAATTCAAGACAGTGATGGGATTAGAAATGGGAATATCTTGATTCATAAGTGTCTTTTAATTACGTGCTATACAAGAATATGAAGAAACTTAAATGTAAAAGCTTAAGAATTCAAACAAAACACTTAAAATTTTTAGAAAGTTAGAAGAGACATTTGTTTGATAGGAAAATCTGCTTCCAAATGTTGTGTTCTTAGCCCTCTATATTTTCAGCTATTTCAAATTTAAAACAAAAGCAACCTTCTTTCTGAACCAGAACAAATTTTGTACCCATTATTTAAAGTACTCATAACTGAATTTGCTATGTGGTATGCATCCTTTATGTTATGCAGGACATATAGCTCCTCCTTCTGACTTTCTATTCATAGTGAATAACTCTAACAGACGATCATGTGAATAGCTGTATACAAAGACTTTCAGATAAACTGGAACTAAGCAGCATATGAGTCACATGAAAATCTCTGTGATAGTATTATAAATAGTTCTCTATCATTTTCAAAATATTAAAATAGCATTCTTTCAAAATTAGGAATGGGTATTAAGTGAGAAATTAATACAAAATCAATGCTTTAAATAATATATTTGACCTATGTTACTTTTATTTTAAATATGTAAATATTACATTTCTTATAGAATAAAGAGATGAGTATAACCTAAAGATAAGGACACTGGTAATGCATATTATTTCTTAACAGAATCAGTACCCCTACAATGGAGGTAAAGGAACTTTCCCCATAGTAAAGAGTCATTTTGATCATTTCTCAAATCTATTAATATTATTCCTAAAAAACATTGGCATTTCAGTTCCACCTGATGAAAATAAGTTGCTCCAATTTGCCTAGGAAACCACACTTTTAAGACAAGCTAGCAATATGTTCTTCATGGCATTCAAGTCAGAAAGCTTCCTGGGTGAGCGGCAGAGAGCTTAATAGACAAGGAAAACTGAGGAGACTATCAAATAAACTTTTGATTTAACAAGAAGGTAATCTGGAAACCTCCCATATTGGGTAGATGTGTTATTCTTTAATCAGCAACAGTAGTGGGTTCCTACTGGTTCGGTCCGGTTCTTAGAACCGGTAGTAACGGCTCCGCCCATCTGCCCGGGACGCTCTATGCATGCGCAGAAGCGCCCTGCGCAAGCAAAGCGAGCATATGCATGTGCATGCTCCCATTGCAAACCAGTAGCGAAGGTAAGTAGAACCCACCCCTGATCAACAATCCCCATGTATTTTTTTCATGTGGATCGCTACATTATTATCGAGAGCTTTAAGGAGTCAATACATTCCTTAAAGGACTGGTAACATGGTACCTACCAATGCTATAATACGATTCTCCTACCCTGGACATATCTACATCACCACAAAATTACATTTAAAAAAATATCTAAACCTAAGAAGATGTTTGTATTCTCATGGGACTGTTTGGATTTAGAGGCATTTGCATCTAAATAAACAAACAACTTTAGCTGTCTCTTTCAATTCTGGCTACATTTTAAAAAGGATTTTTCTCTTTTGAGACACATGACACATGAAGCATACACATCTAAACAAACAAATAACACTAGCTGTCCCCTCTGATTCTGGCTACAGTTTTAAAACTATTTTTAATTCTGTTTTGCCACATGTACTACACCATTAGTTTAGGAAATACAGAATTAGAAGCCTTAGTTTATTATTTTGAATCAGACTTTTTAATTGCTCTGATTTAAATTAATCCACCCTATCTTTAAACTTTGGTTAAGCAAAACGTGTGAAGCATAGACTCTGCACCAAGATCATCTTTCAAAGGTTCTAGTCCCAGTTCAGTTTAATACAGTACTGAATTTCCAAATGCCCAACAAAGAAGCTCCCTTCCTCATCAACAAATAGGCAGATTCTCCTGTGTGCAGACAATATTCATATACTATTAAAATTCTGATTCCTGTAATCCTTAACTGGGCAAAATGGTGTACCATAGAGCAAAAGCTTTTGATCCAAGGTACTTCAAACTGTTTAATTTACAGAATGCATCTAAAATACAAGACTCGTGATTCCAATGGAAATGAAATTTGCCAAATTTTATAAAACATTTTATGACATAAAAAATTATGATAAAACCATTTATGAGCCCTGGTGGTAGAGTGGTTAGAATGCAGTATTGCAGGCTAACTCTGTTCACAGCCAGGAGTTTGATCCTGACTGGCTCAAGCCGTCCATCCTTCCAAGATCGATACAATGAGGACCCAAATTGTTAGGGGCAAAACTGTATGCTGATATTGTAAACCATCCAAAGAGTGCTGTAAAGCAGTATGGGTGATATACAGGTAGTCCTTGACTTACAACCACAATTGAGCCCAAAACAAGACAGCTGTTAAGTGAATTTTGGCCCATTTTATGACCTTTATTGCCATAGTTGTTAAGTGAATCCCTGCGATTGTTAAGTTAGTCACCTGATTGTTAAGTGAATCTGGCTTCCCCATTGACTTTGCTTGTCAGAAAGTAACAAATGGGAATCACATGATCCCGGGATACCGCAACCGTCATAAGTGAGTCAGTTGCCAAAGCATCTGAATTTTGATCATGTGACCAAGGAGATGCTGCAACAGTCATGTGAAAAATGGTCATAACTCACTTTTTTCAGTGATGTTGTAACTTAGAAGTCACTAAATGAACTGTTGTAAGTGAAGGACTATCTGCGTAAGTTTCCAGCTATTTCTATTGCTATGGCATAATATAAAATGTCATAAAACATTTCCTGTGCCAGTGTTTGACTATGCCTGTAACGGTGAACCTATGGCACGTGTGCCAGAGGTGGCATGCAGAGCCCTCTCTGCTGGCACCTGCGCCGTCGCCCCAGGTCAGATCTCCGTGGCGTTTCTTTTGCGAACTTCTGTTTTCCTGCAAACAACGAAACAGAAGCTCACAAAAGAAAAAGATCTTACCTCTTGCCATGCTGCTGGCGTTGGGATGCCCCGCCTCCCACTGCCCACCTGGGGTCTCTGCTGCGCATGCGTGAATGTCCGTGCATGCGATCATGCATGTTTGTGCATGCGCATGTTCACGCATGTGCATGTTCACACATGCACCTTTTAGTTTGGGCATGCGTGCGCGCAGTTTGGGCACTTGGTATCTAAAAGGTTCGCCATCACTGGACTATGCTACACAGTTCAACCTGGGCTATTTTCAAGGGAGATATATTTCTCAATGTATCTCAGTTTTTCCAGTAAAGGCCATAAATTAGAAGCTCTATCATTATTGAAGTCAATGAGGAATCTGATAAGAAAATACCTGTGAAAGAGTGACCCAAGAGGTCATGGGTTGTCTAGTCTCATATACAGATGTTGCACTTCAAATTGCTGATGGTTTAAAAATATAATAAAGCCAGGCACTTCTATTATTTAAATACTCAATATTACAGACAGTCCTCACCTACCAACGGCTTCATTTAGCAACGGTTTGAAATTCCGACAATGTAAAAGAAAAAGCTGTGTGCCCAATCCTCACATTTACGACCATTGCAGCATCTTGCAATTACATAATTGCCATTTGGACACTTCGCAATTGGCTTGCAACAAGCAGTTAACAGAGAAGGTGGAAGTAAAATTGTAAGTCATGGTCACATGATGTTTCATTAAGCAACCACAGTGCTTGGATTAAGAACCAAGAAGTAAGTAGTAAGTCCTTTGAGTCATACAAAGATTTTGCAGGTCCAACTATGGTCTAATAAAGGACTATCTGTTTCACTCAAGATAGTATTATGGAACACATATGATCAAATTTTATAATTCCCAGTTAATAATCAGGCAACTAGAAATAAGTATCTCCTGGATTCTGAAAATTTTGGTTAACCCTCCACAGCCCCCTTTTCACCCCATCCATGAACTGTAAAATCATTACTATATAGTGCTAGCTCATACATATATGCCTCAAAACCATTCAAATAATATAGTTTTTTACAGAGAATTTTTGAAGTATAGCCTGAAGTTGATAAGGTTCAATCAATGGGTTGGGCCTTATTACTGTCCTTCATTGCTGTCCATCAACTATTCTCTCCTTCTGCTAGAGCTGTTAGATGAAAATAATCTTAAGTAATTACCAATATCTTTCTCTTTTATTATTTCCTAACTGAAGAAGCTACAATATTTTCTGAGGAAATCCTGAAACGTCCTAGGGAAATAAGTGTTCATGGAATAGCACTTACACTTATATACCACTTTACGTTGTTTTTGCAGCCCTCTCTAAGCAGTTTACAGAGTCAGCCTGTCACCCCCAACAATCTGGGTCCTCATTTAACCCACTTCAGAAGGATGGAAGGCTGAATCAACCTTGAGCCTGGTGAGATTTGAATCGCCAAACTGCACATAGCCTGCAGTTAGCAGAAGTAGCCTGCAGTACTACACTCTAACCACTATACCACCTTGTCTCTTGTGAATAGCCTGATTTCCAGCCAATTATTGCTATTCTCAGGATCAGCAGATGGCAGCTTCCAGCAGACCAAGTCAGGAGTTGGACTATATAGTAGTTCTCGACTTACGACCACAATTGAACCCAAAATTTCCATTGCTAAGCAAGGCAGTTGTTAAGTAAATTTTGCCTCATTTCATGATCTCTCTGGCCACAGTTGTTAAGTGAATCACTGCAGTTGTTAAGTTAATAACATGGTTGTTAAGTGAACCTGGCTTCCACATTGACCTTACTTGTCAGAAGGTCACAAAAGGTGGTAACATGACCCAGAACACTACAACCATCATAAATATATGCCAAAGTGTTGCCAAGTGTCCGAATTTTGATCATGTGACAATGAGAATTTGCGTTTTTCACACTCCAGTCATGTGAAAAATGGGCGTAAGTCATTTTTTCAGTGCCATTGTAACTTCAGTCACTAATTGAATGATTGTAAGTTGAGGACCATCTGCATTTGGAGGGGAGACTACAAGCAAACAAAAGAGGTATAGTTTAGTTTGGGAAGTTAAAAAAAAAGACATTATGCAAAAAGGCAATAACAGGCCATTTGCATACCACTGCAAGAAAACTGCACAGATGCATCCAAGAAGCTGAATTTCACTCAAAAGCTTTTTTCTTTTCTATTCTCAGTGGAAGAAATATATACTCCTACTGTCCTAGAAGACATTCAGTGAAATAGCCTTTTAACCCCAGGGACTATGGAGAACCTAAATAATCTCTAACTCCTCTTGCTTAGCAAAAGGCTGGGGGCATAATGAAAGGCTTTCACAAGTGGCCAAAAAGCAAGCAAAAAAACCCCCACTTCTATTTCACATGCAGATGTTTTGAATGCCAGAGGTCAACTTCAGAAAACATTTTATGAGTCACTGAGGAGGATGGGGAGGTTATTCAACCCTGTAAGAATCATCTTACTCTGGGTTTTTTTTTTAAATACTTCTGATTCATCAGAAAAACCCTCTACATCCCTTTTCAGGAAACCTGAAGGTGGGAGGCAGAGTCACACACGCTTCACTGTGACATGAAAGCCGGTGGGAGGATTGCATCTGGAACACCAAGACACCCTTCTCCCACAGCCTTAATTAGCTTTGCAGGGGAATACACATCTCACATCCTCCTCCCAAGCTCTTAACAACCAAAATCGTGACACCAGCCTTTCCCTCTGTCAGCTAAGCAATTATGCAAATATTACAGTCTCTAGCAGTCCCCGGTTTTTTATCACTATGATGCACATGTAGCTTATCCAATAAACTCTGGAAGTATGTAGAGTCATAAATTGGCTTTATAAACTTTTTTTTAAGAAACTCCCAACTATTACTCATCATTCCAATCCAACATGACTTCTAAGAAAATGAGAGCAGCAGAAGAGAAAACCAGTGTTGGATTACCACTGGGGAGAGTTTTGTTCAAATCTTCATGCAGCTATGAAAATCAACTAAACTTCCCCTCTTAAGCTATGCTACTTCACAAGAAAAGGGGGAGAGGGGGAGATAGGGAAAAAAGGATCTATTCACTATCACAAGCTTTTCCAAAGAAGAACTAAGCACAATTATAATAAACAGCTTAGCTAATTGGCTATTCTGGATAACCAGTAGTCAAAGTATTGATATTCCCTTCCTTAGCCATTGGAAAAAATACTGAGTTTCTAACAGGCACTGCCAATATAACTAGCAGCTTTATATGAATCTGGAACTTGAAATAATCCAATATACAAACAAATCCTTGCTGGTAACTTAGTAGCAGAATGCGAAAGAGGCAAGCCAAGGTCCAAAGTTTAATATGCAGCTTCTCTGTTTTATAGCTCTTGCATTAGCAGAGCTGGTAAGAAACCTTTCAGTGATCTAGGAGATCTGGCTAGATCAGGCTAGAGTCCACCATGGTTAAAAGAAATAGTCTGCCACATTCGTCTGGAAGATCTGTATTATGTCTTGTACAATCTTAGGTACAAATGGGATAAGTGCTTACACTTTAGGTTCCATCTTGCAAGGAGGCTGTTGTCACGAACGGCTTTTATGGCAATGCAATATCTATCTATCTATCTATCTATCTATCTATCTATCTATCTATCTATCTATCTATCTATCTATCTATCTA
>JANHFK010003174.1:46658-57502 GCA_036250565.1 Sibynophis collaris | reverse complement strand
GCCTCCAGAAGTTGCGAATGCTCCAACACTGGAAGTTTTTAAGAAGATGTTAGATAACCATTTGTCTGAAGTGGTGTTCCTGCCTAGGCAGGGGGTTGGACTAGAAGACCTCCAAGGTCCCTTCCAACTCTGTTACTCTATTCTATTCACCTTTTGCACCAAGGAGCCCAACCCCAATTCCTACTCAGCGCAGGAATTCAAACGAGTAACTTCCTCCCAGGTGGCGATGCAGCCTCTGTTTGAACTCATCCAAAGAAAGGCAATTCTCGTGTCCCAGGATAACTGTGAAGAAATTACCGGTATATGTACACCTCTGAGTAAAAAGGCTAAACCTCAGCCTTATTGTATCCTGCACGCTACCGTTTCTACTTGATTGAATTGATATTAACTTTGAAAAACAAAAGAAATGCAAAAGCAATAGAGCTAGTGGAAGTAAGTTAAGAAATACAGATGAGACACAAAGATAGTCGACTTAAAACCACAGTTGGAAACCTGAATGTGGTGGACTTGTGTTAAAGCTAAATAAAATTGGGCAAAAATACACAGAAGGCTAGAAAAGATAATAGGGAAAAATGTTTTTTTTAAAAAGTTCATCAAACAAATAGTTGTAAATTGAGAATTGCCTGTAATTATTACCAAAATTAATGCTTATATTTATATTCAATTTAAACCCTTTCGTAGAAATACTTCAAGCATTTTAAAACCTGAATTGTTTTTATTAGGGATGATATTAGAAGAATTTGATAAGAAAAGTGTGTATTTAGTATTACATGTCTCCACAGCAGCAAGGGTTATCTTCACACAATATTGGGAAAATAAAGAAACACCGCAAGATGAAGAGATAATTAAGAAGATATTAGATTGTGCAGAAATGGATAGACTGACATTGAAAACCAAACAGAAAGAAGACATGGAATATTATCACAAATATGGAACTTATTTTACCAGTGGCTGGGTGAAGAGTAAGAAGGGAATTTGTATTGTTAAGCAATTTAAACACCCAGACAATACAATGTTTATTAAGCATGTAATAAATAGAAAATTAATAAAATTCACAGAAAAAAACCCAGAAAAGTCCAGTTGCCTCTTGAAAAAGCACCTTTGGGACAACCATGACCTGGATGACTGAGAATCTCCATAGACATTCCCCAATTTATGTAAATCTATTATCAGAGAAAATTATCATACGTTGAAAATGGTTCTCTATAATTCTGAAATATTGATCTTGTTGAATAGAAAATAAGTGTAACTAAAGATGAGTGACATTAAATATTCTTTGAACATCAATAATTGCAGAAGTCTTAACTAGATAAGCCAATTTATTTTGTTCTGTAATTTTTAATTCTAGAAGAAAATCCTAAAGTAGAGTTATATTATCCTAAATCCTAAAGTACAGTATCACTTTCATCTGTTTTAAAATTATATTTGCTATTGTGAACTACATATCATGTAATGCTATAGCAAGCATGTGGTTTAAAATGAACACTACTCCTTTCCTGACAAGCCAGCTTCAAGTAGTGCAATATAAACTTTAATTTAATATAATTTAATTTAAAATTTTAATTTAAAATTTAATCATAGATTTCAAACATCTCTGATTTAAAAGCAATTACAAATCTGAAACATCTGGGGTGTTTATGTAAATAGTTCTGGACAAGTTTTATCTATTTCTTCCAAACTAACCTAATGAAATGGCATGTTTTTGTTGGGGGGGGGGGGGGAATCAGCCATGGCATTCTGGTTGGTTTAGCCATAATTTCTGACTAAATAGAAATAGTTTGTTTTGGCTTGTTTAACCATTAGTCCTTGTGTGGAGGCAAGTGAAAACTTATTCATACAATTCCTCCATACTTAGCTTAATTTTCCATGTTAATGGCCTCTTTATCTTCTTCACATGAAGGGAGAATATTGCATTTTCTCTCTACTTTCCACAGAAGAATGTCTTCAGGTACACTATTTTTGTTTGTAGTCCCATCCAAGCTAAACAAGTTCTGTGAGCTTAGCAAGACTGGACTTGCCTGGTGCTTCTAGGCTTGGATTAAATATTTGTATATTGTATAGTGCTGCTTCTTTCCAACTATGTCATCCCTCTCACTGTAGCTTATTATCTACCCTAACACATATTCCATTCTTTCCCTCTATAGTTTATTTTCTCCTGACAAAATTGGTAATACTCTATTACCAACAACCTTCCACATCTAAGAACACATAAAGTATTGTGAATGCTAAATTTGGAAATTTACTAGTCCAGAATGATCATAATCTAAAGTAAAGACAGGCTGATTTCTGGAGTTGTGTTTACTACACATTTACATTATCCCATCTCAACAAGCGAAGTGTTATATGTATATTACAAGTATGCAAATCGCTGAATAGTTGTACTTAGTGGATAGATTTTTGGAGCTGAGGAATTCTGAAGATAGTATTAGTATATATAAAAGGGAGCATGATACAGAACCTCTTAATGAATCAAACCTTTCAGTTTTAGAAGAAATACAGGGTTTTTTGAGAAAATGAGTTCTTAATCAATAACTACAGGAAATTTGCATGTAATAAAACAGTCTGCTGATGGAATACAGGGACTTTTTTAAAAACAAAAAAGTTGAAAGTTTTTACATTGATGATAAATACATTCAGAGAAAGCAAAATATAGTAAAGTATAGTAAATGTGAAGACAGAAAAATGAGCGATGAAAAAAATGAGATAGGAGAAACAACAGAAAACATGAGAACATATAGATAAATGGCTTCCAATCTTCCTCTTGGCAGCTGTAGTGCAATTCTAATCAAACCTATCTAAGATTACATCATGAGTCACTTTTTTTCTATAACTTGTATCTCTCGCCTTCCAGCTGCTTAGCTAGCAAACAAAATGCAAAAATTGTTCCTCCCACTGATTACCTATGAGGAGTAGCTGTGACATAACAAGTGGGTTATCTCACAATCTCTCCTTTATTCAGAGATATTTCATTGTTCAGTTTTGGCCTTCTGGATGTCGATTTCTGCCACAATGCCATATCCACTCCTTTGAAGGTTGGTTCACTATAAATCACACAAGAAACACACACACACATACACCAAAAATTCTTTTTTTACATAGTATGTTAATTGGAATTTCCTTAAGTGCATTTGTATTATTATTCTCAATCTTCAATCGAGTATTACAATATTACTGCAAAACATGATCTCTAGTCATCTTCATGACAACATTGGAACATTACTTAATTTTGCAAATCATATATTGATCCTCTAAACCTTATCAATCTCCGTTTCTGTGTCATTTGCATCCCAATCTAAAAAGTCAGAAATGTAACAATTTCCCCCCCGATAGCTTCCCCATGATCTTTTTGAATTACCACAGGTCTCATAGAAACAACAAAAAGGCCAGATGTGTGGCCTTAGAGTGTCCAGATCTGCTCAAAGCTTAAAACAAAAAAAAATTTCTCTCAGTTCCAATTGTGCCAAGTTGTCTAAATCTTTCTCCACCTCTCTAGTTATAACTTCTATCTTACTTTCCAGAACTTCTACTTTGTCATTAATTTTTTTACATTTTCAGCCAGCTGTCCTACAGATTTTTCAGTCTTCTTAACTTCTTTTTTCAGTCTTCTTAACTTCTTTTTTCATATCCTTTTTTATTTCAAAAGCATCCAAACTATTGACAATTTTGCTAAGCTTTTTGCTTTTAAGTCAAAATACTTTAAGCTGTTTTTAAGTTACAAAAAGGTGATTTATCAAGTGCCTTTGTTCTTTCCTGCCATTCCCAAGATCCCTCTTAAGTTTGCTTGTTTATTGCTTTATATTCCCCTTTATTATTTTTACAAGTAACTCAACACGCCTTTCTCCTATTTTCCCCACAACAACAACCTTGTGAGGTGAATTGGGCTGAGAGAGAGTGACTTGCCCAAGGTCAAATGAATTGTACCCAGAAGGGTTTAAGAAAGTGAGACTTTTGCTGGTTATATGTCCATAAGGACTACACAGTAGTTTTGAACACAACGTTGATTTCTCGGCCACTAAACTCATGAGCGGCTACAGCAGGGGTATCAAACTCAAGGCCCGGGGGCCTGATCTGGCCCGCAGGGTGCTTAGATATGGCCCATGGAGCCACCCTAGAAACAGCAAAGGACTAGCAAGTGGTGCCTCTGCCAGCAAAAACTGAGTTCGGAAGGGACACGTGTGGCCCTCACAAGCTCTGTTTTCACTGGCAGAGAGTTGCAGGAAGCCGTCACAGCTGAAAATAGAGCTCGGGAGCCTGTTTTGGTTGGCAAAGCGCTTGTGCCACCACAGGCGCCTCCCGACACAAGTGATGATATGCTGGCCATGCCTACCCTAGCCCTCTAAAGTCAAACACAACCTTGATGCGGCCCTCAATGAAATCGAGCTTGACAGCCCTGGACTACAGGAAAGTCAATTTCTGTGATCTATTTGTGGGGAACAGTTATCTAGACTATAACTAGGTAATCTCCCAATATCTCCTTCTCCAGACGGAATTTTTTTGGTCAGAACTTGCTGTCTGGTTGGCAAGCTTGGCCATAGTGCTGTCCTTGCTTACAGGGTTGTCTAATCCGCCATAGGTCCTCACCCAGAAAACAAGAATGCTTATTTACAGAATAGGAAGAACAGAGTTGTTTTGGCATCAAGTAGCCCCAACATCTAAATAAATATTATTTTCATCCATTCATCTTTACTTTTGCATCTCCATATTTGTTTCCAGGGATTGGGAAATCTCTTCAGTCATCACAGGAAGGTGAGGTTCCAGCGAGGACAGTGAATCAGCAAATTCACTTTTCTCCCTGGTATATTGATGGCAGCCCCCTCCTGAATCAAAGAGAATCAAAGAGATTCCTGTAAATTAGAAATCTAGTTAAATTTCTAATTTAGATGCACACTAATATTACACATTTTTCCTATAATCTTTATTGCTATTCTGAATTTGCTTTCTATATTTTTATTGAAGATTATTATATAAATGATGATTGGGAGAAATAAGTAATTTCTGTCTTGTTGAGCATTATCTACATATTTCCAATAACAAGATTAAAATATTTAAAAGGAACAGGGAGAAATGTCACAGAATTAAAAAAAATAAAAAATTAATTGACAATACAATATTATGTACATCAGTAACTGATTTTGATTTCCCATCCCTTTACAATGATTAACTCTTGAATTAGAATTCAGTAGATTTTAGAAAAACGTTACTCCCACTATTATAATGTGTCTATTAAAAATACCTACTACAACATTGTTGAGCAATTCATTTATGGCTGGCTTGTATTTTCTTAGTAATACTTTAGTGGGAAAAAGTTATTTATAATTAGCATATCTGATTACTTAACATATTATAGTTGACTATAAATGAAACACAAGTGTGGCTTGTTGAAAACATCTGCTAAATTCAATGTAAACTGAAATTTGAATCAGAGATGTTAAATTTGATATTATGCTACTTCAACATTTACATGAATGGGTTTCCATTAAAATAATGGGATTTTCACCTATATATTCTTAAAATTGAGGTCGCCCAGCCTGTAGGACACATTTGGGAGACGGAAGAAAAAGGAGAAATACATTCTGTTGGTTGACATTCCATCAGCAAACTGCATTTAATTCCACACCCTGCTGTCTGTTTCCCCCCCTTCTAGGCCTTTATCAGGCGTTGCTTGGCATACCGTAAGGAGGATCGGTTTGATGTCCATCTGCTGGCTAATGATGCTTACCTACTTCCGCACATGAGAAGATCAAACTCTTCAGGAAACTTGCATATGACTGGACTGGCAGCGTCTCCCACACCACCTATATCAAGCATTATTCCTTACTGAAGCTTCTTCACCAAGATGGTTCGCTTGACACCTTCGTGATATTTAGCTGCAGTGGACTTTCATTTGAAAGCATCCTGTTAGCGTTGTTTACACAGCGGGACAAATTTAAACGATGGTGTCTTTATACTGTGGCCCTTCAAAGAAAAGTCGTTTCTCTGAGGAGACTGGATCATGATCTGAGAAGGGTACCTTTATTTTAGATGTTCACTTTGAAAACTTGGAAGGACAGCATTGCCCGCTGCCTCCCAACCAGATGTACTGTGTTATTAAGACTGAAGAAAATGTGTGTTTGGACTTCTAGGGAGGGAATACTGTAAATAATCTTTTTACTTTAAAAAAAAAACCTTTTGGTTGATACTGGAGAGTTCTTATAAAGAGGGGTAGTTTTCATTATTTCAATAAAGAAGAAAACAGAGCACAGAACAACAACTCAGTGCCTGGACAAGATAAAGAAGAAAAAAAACCTAAATAAAAGAATCTTTCTTCCCAAGAAGTCAACATTTCAAAAACCAAAGTCAAGTTGAGTGACACAGCTTTGTTTCTTAATTTCAGTGGATAGAAGGGATTTAATATCGGGGTGGGGCGGGGGTAGGGCTGGTGCGAAGTTTTTAAAAATGTGTTTGTTGATTGAATGACTGTATTTTCAAAGGGATAACAATAACAGTTCCAGTGAGGGAGCAAAATCTAGTTTGAAACTAGCTCAACTATTTAAGTGGCATTTTGATACTTAGCAGAATTGTCAACTGATTATCTGCTATCCAGGCTTTTTGTGGAGGATTTACAAGGCCGTGTATGTAACCAAAAGCAAATTGGTCGTGTTTAATGTTTCTATGCAGGATAATGACAAATTCCCTTCTAATTTTATTGTAAATGTATTGTACAGATGTCATATTTTCAGTTTAAAAAAAAAAATTCAGCAACTTATTTCTGTACAAATGTTTAAAAGTATGGCTTTTTCTAATTGGATATTGTATTTTTTTTAAGTCTCATTGAAGGCGCTTTTAATTGCTGCTAAATGATGTTGCTTTTGCTTTTGCAAAAAACAAAAACAAAAAAAATCAAAACAACCTCCTTAAGGTGCAAGTCAGCTGAAAGTCCTAGAGAGACTGAAAGTAGATAATTCATTAACAATCAAGGCATGTCAAACCGATCTGTGTTGGAACTATACAGTACAGTTCAAGTCAAGTTTCCTGAACTGGAGCACGTGGATACTAGATGTAGAAGTTGTTTATGGTTATTCTCGGTTTCTGGAAGTACTGTCTACAAGGTGGGAAGATGTTCCTCTAAAGAGATGTCTCTTGTGGCTTGTACAGATATTTTAAAATGTGAAACATTTTCTAACTGCCTTGTATGGTAAGGTTTTTTTTTCTTTTTCCAAATGCAGTATCTCTCTTCCATACAAGATTCCTCTTGTCATATTCATATTGCTGAATACTTGTATGTAACTTTGTCCATGTCGCAGAAAGGGAGGCTGTATTACCACAGGTTTTTCATTTAATATTGTACAGTTAAAATGTGGCTCTTGTTTCTGATGTTGCAAGCCATTTTGTTTTTGTTGTACATAAGGATACATTAACTGTCTCTTCAAAATGCTGCTGAAATTGTAGAGAATGTAGCCAAAACAGTAATAAAATAATGAGAGTTGAAATTTAAGCTGGTTTTCAAGGTCTTATTTTGGAATATAAAAGACAGTTTACAATGTCTTTAATTCTTAATACAAGGAGTAGTTTCTCTAAGTCCCTCAGTATAAAACCAATTGTTTTCTGTCCAATTGCATTTGATCAGACTACTACATTCTGTCTTGGAGCCGGTCCATCTATTATGTAGGATAATGCACCAAATTTAGAATTGCCTAATCACAAATTGAAGGATTCTTTCTGTTGATGGAGAAAAAAAATAAATTAGTAAAAGCATCTCATTGGATGAGAAAGCAATCTGGTATGTTTTGTGTATTTATTTCCTTATCTCTGCAGCTCCACATCCTATTTTAGAGGCCTACAGTCCTCCTAACGCAGTTCTATGAGGATTGGGGGATTTAAGAAAAAGCATCTGCTTTTGTCCTCCAGGATCATATGAAGATTTTTCTTTACTGTGACACTTTCTGTAGGAGATGACCAGGCTGAGCCCGAGGGAGAGGTTAAATGCACCATAAATCATGAGTCCCTGCGCGCCTATAAGAGATCTAAGTCCAGCCCATCTTGAATGCCTTTCTTGTCTCCCACTCATTTCCCTTGACTGACAGTTGGTCAGATTCTTGTAGAGAACTTAAGCTTGCAATAAATCTTCATGCTCATTTGAACTGCCTGAATCTCCTGATTCCCCCAGTCCTTGACGTTATCCAACCCAATCAGAGCAACAGTCCAGGTGACTATTAACTTTTGCAATGGCACATGAAGGGAAGGTTTTATATTTTTTGCCACAAGTTCTAAATGCTTCAGCCTGGAATAGGTGAAATGTATATGCACTTTATTATACAAGTCATACGTGGTTACATCTCTTGTAAAGTCTCTTGTGAAATGATTCCTGTTATTCAAGAACTTTGAAAACTGTCTGGTTTGTGACTAGAGTTCTGTTTTTCGGCGTTCGTATTATTGCTTCTTAACCTTTCTTGCTTTTCACAAGTTGCTCCACATTTCCTCATTTTCATTTTTCTGTGGAAATTAAAATGAACATCGGCACAAAAGAGTGCAGTGCTTATGCTGAGGTGTGGGGAAAGTATTAAGAAACAATAGTTAGGCTATTTGGCCAGCATAATAACCAGTAAATAGTATGTACTTAGCCATCACGGCTTATAAAGCATGTTTTTCCAGCTTTTTAGTTTTAATGTGAACCAGGCTAAATTCAATTTCTTCAACAGCTCACAGCTAAAACATACCATGGTTTACTTTTTCAAGTTTTGCACACAAGTCTCATTTGTAATTGTATGGGTATCTTCATTATTTTAGCAAATTATTTCGAGATAAAGCAACCTAGAGATAATATTTGCTCATCACAAGTCATCTGGCACTTCATCTGTTTTCAAAGGTTTCTCAAAAATAACATGTAAGAGTTCATCTATATATTACTACCTTCTAATTCCTTCAGTCCCTTAGGATGCAATTAATCTGCACCTGGAGACATAAATTCCTTCTACTGTAAGTAAATACCTTAGTCCCTGATTGCATTTCTATAAATCTCCAGGTTCAATCAGTCATACTATTCTTGTCTAGTTCCTTAAGTAAAATACCTGTTTTTTGTTGGAGGAAACAACCGTAGCTCTACCGATGTTGCCTCTCAACATTTTGCTTTCTTTGTGTAGCAGCTGATCTACCAATACCTCTTTTATTTGGAATACATATGACCACAATTGAGCCCAAAATTTCTGTTGCTAAGCAAGATAGTTGCTAAGCGAGTTTGCCCCATTTTCACGATCTTTCTTGCCACAGATGTTAAGTCAATCATTGCAGTTGTTAAATTAGTGACACGGTTGTTAAATGAATCTGGTTTCTCTGCTTGTCAGAAGATCACAAAAAGTCATCACATGATCCCAGGACATTGCAACTGTCATAAATTTGAACCAATTGTCATGCATGCAAATTTTGACCATATTGGTCATGGGGATGCTACAACGGTCATAAGGGTGAAAAACTGTCCTAAGTCACTTTTTCAATGCTGCTGTAGCTTTGAAACGGTCACTAAATGAATGGTTGTGAGTCAAGGACTATATCTAAGGAAGTCCTTTTTATTATTCTCAGCATCCTTCACGCACCTTGGCTCATTCTGAGTGTCTACGTTCCTTCATCTGTTCTACAGTTCTGGAATATCTGTCTGTATTCTTCCTTTGTAACCCCTCTCTCTCTATTTCCACCATATATCGTTTGCAGATCTTTAATAAGCTTTTCTTTTAACACAGTGGCTTCTTTCTTTTTGAAAACGGATGGATTTCTTAAGATTATCATTGGCAGAGTTTGCCTTCTAACAGATCTTTGGAAAATTGAAATACCCCCCACCCTCCATACAACTTCATGCCTCTTTGAAAGATCTATAATTTGCTTTTAGAAGTCATAATCTACATATGCTTCCTTGGAAGGGTGATAGTTGATAGAAGAGCATGCTGCTTTTATTTACTATGCCGTTTCTTTTAACTCCTACTCTATACAACATTGCCCGATCATTCATTTCAGCTGCTGAACAGGAACGGAACTGACTCCACCCAGGAAATTGTTTCTGACGCTTTTGAGCAAGGTGTATTTTACATTGCTATATTTCAGTCACAGAAGCCCTTCTGCGCGGATTGATCAAGCACATCTTGCTTATTTCCCATATTCTGGGCATTAATGTATAGACAATGAGGGCTATAAACATAAATGGCCCTATTTTCTGATTTCATTGACATCTTCATTTTTTGACACTTACTGAGGTCTTTACTAAGACGTTTGTTTCTACCACCGTCTCCTTCTAATTTACCTCATTCATTCTTGGGTCAGATGTATTTTTATCATTATTTGTGAGTGTAACTCTATGTAAACCATCACGAGGCCATTGTCTCAGAAATAAAATCTCTCTGTCACCATCCCTTGCAAAGACCCTGACCTGGTTGTGGTATTCTTTCCTCTTCAATGAACTGGATTGTCAACCCTGGAGGCCATCTTTCTCTTTGGATCTTCAGGGCTGCCACACTTAGTGCTGTGGGAAAGTGGGGGGGGGGTGTTGCATGGAGTGGGTGGACATATATAGCCACAACAACATTCATTCCTCTGGGAGTCAAGGACGTACAACCTGCACCTGGAGAGGCGTGATTGGGAAACATCTCCAGTTGGGACGGTGGATTGATATAGGACCATGTGCGTGCAGGGGAAGGGACTTTGACTTTCCTTTGGGTGGGGAAAACCCGGGAGCTTTCAGATTCGGGTTTTCTCAGATGTGCCAATATGACAAGAGCCGAGGTGGTGCAGTGGTTAGAGTGTAGTACTGCAGGCTACTTCAAGATCTGCAGTTCAGCAGATCGAATCTCACTGGCTCAAGGTTGACTCAGCCTTCCATC
>JANHFK010003172.1:41427-55813 GCA_036250565.1 Sibynophis collaris | reverse complement strand
GTGGACCACCAAAATTTTCTCGTGGACCACTAGTGGAACCACCAGTTGGTGACCGCTGGAGTAGATGACCTACAAGGTCCCTTCCAACTCTGTTAATCTGTTAAATGTGTTAAATACAGAAACAAATAAATATGGGGGGGAATGGTGGTTCTGGAGCTGTAATTAAATTATATAAATAAATTACAAAAAGCTCAAGTTCCAATTTATTGCCAATTTCCTATTACTGGTACTTTGACTCTTAATCAGACGTCTCAAGATTTCTTTAAAAAAACAAACAAACTACCATATTCCACAGCTGGAAAAACTGGAAAATACCGTATTCTGGATTCACAAAAATACTTTTGATTAAGCCCACCCTTGAGTAGCATCTTAATCAAAATTCCATAAGGTACTTTATTGAATGACTTATTAATATCAAGATATATCAGGCAATTTCTTTAGTAGATTGTGGGAGTTTTATAGATAAATATCTTTTTCCTTTTTTAATTGAAAAAACCCTCCACAAGTAATGAAGCAGTAGCCAAATAATATTGGTTTGAATTAACAGGCAAACTACAAATGAGGTTTTCTGGAAAATGTAGGTCTAAGATGATATAAGTTTCAGTTTCTTTTTAACTCTATAACAATAATCTGACACAAAGACAGAGACACTTTGATATTTTAAAACTAATATTCAGGAATATATTTTGGCTGAAGTGTGACTAAATAAAATTAACATCTAATTATATAATGTTATTGTGGGGTCATATGGGGGGGGGGAGTTCATTGTGAGAGTTTTCCCTATCTGACTCTATTTATGGATGACAAGGATATATTTTGCCAGTTATGCCCCCTCCTGGAGAAATGAAACGTAGCCTTGGTGCTCGTTCCAACGCCTTCCAGCACCTTGTTATTTGTACATACATGGTGGGACTGCTCTTGAAAACAAGATGAAATGAATAAGGTGATATAAAATAAAAACTTTTAAAACCTCTCTGGGCACATGCAGGGAACACCCGTCAACTTACTCCTTTGTTTTTCCAATTTCAGAATTCCTGACACTTGGCAGCTGCTCAAATATCTATGAAAACTAGGCCTCTTTTTTCAAGTTCAGTTTCTCTCACTTTAGAACTGGATTTTTTCCCCTTTTCTAATTAGAGGAAGAAGAAATCCAGTCTGTTCTACCACCCCTGGGAATCCACCAAGATGGGTGTCTACCAGATTACATATTGATAACAGAGAGAAATGTTTTAATTAGCTTTCCCTTGTGTATATTTTCTTTTGATTACACAGCTGGGTAAATACATATTGATTGAATTTCACCATTCTCTATGATTTGTAGTGTGGTTTTAAATTGTGCCTCACATAAGAAAATACCTTTAATCAATAATGATAAAAAATATCTATGACGACTAAATTTGCATTCAGTTCCACATATAAGCATTGAGGAGGTTTAGTGATATTCTGCTTAGTTGCTATGAGATGGCAATGTTTTTTTTTAAACCCACCTTAAACATGGCATGATTTATGAATGGTCAATCTCTAGACAATTGTAATTACAATTATTTCTAGACGTTACTTCAACAAGAAGAATTATTTTATGAAACTGAATGCTGAAGAAGTAGAAACACAAAACAAAACAATTCTTAGTGCAACTTGGAGGATTTGGAGTTGGGGACACTGTGCTGCACAGTATTTCTCCATGTCAGTATCAGTCAGTTGTAGTGGAAGAGGTCATCCAAGCAGTTATTCACTTTGGGGTGCCACAAAGTTCACATTTTCCTCCATTATAATTTCACTTCCAATTGAAATGAAATTTTAGAATACATTTTAGAATGTTTTTTTAGAAAATCTCAACCATTTTTGTTATAACAGGAATGAAACCATAAATATTTCAGATCTGCTAAATTTATTTCAGCCTGAGTAAAGATAGTATCCCTAACCAAATACATTCCATGTTGTCTCATTTTCACAGAACTGTGGCTTCTTTTCACGAAGATTAGACTGGAAACCATATACACGCACGCACACACAAATCTAATTTCCACCAACCAGCTTTTACTGTGGTGAGCATTAAATCATTACACAGTATTGATTGGTGATCAATTTTCATCTTGCAGTGCAATTGAGAACATACCATGCATAGCAATCTTAAGATGCGGTATGAATATAATGGGATGCCTAATTACAGCAAACAAAAACAAATGGTTGGCGAAGGCACTCCCCAAACACCTGCCTTTTTCTCTAAACTATTCATTGAAGTAATAAACAACACACTGCGTCTTTATTACTGCTCCTGTCAGGGCTGAGCCGTAGACAGCTCTCGGGTGAGTCAAAAGCTAGATCAGAAAGAAACATAATGGAACAAGAAAGATTATTTCTTTTTCAGACCGAAGTTCGAATTTGTGGCCAAAGGAAATAATTCCACCCAGAGAAGCTGGACAGTGCATAATTCTTATCCCACTTCCTTCCAAATTATTTCAGTTCTGTTAAAAGCACCTGTTAACAGACAGAGGAGTTTGGAGCATCTCTTTTCGATCCTTTCCTCCTTTCCTAATGGTACCTTTTATGGTACACTGACTTTATTTGAAATCATTTGAAAGAAAATGTTTCTATTATTTAGATTCTTTGAGTTGTTGATAGTGAGACTTAATAGTTGAATGGCTACTTTTGCAGTTATGGCGAGGTGCTAGTTATATATTTCTTCCATCTCTGGCCCCTAGGTTTTGCAAAATTAATTGGTACCCAAATTATTTCAAGAGTACTTTTGGGTATGTTTGCACTTCATCTAAAATATTTACTCCAGGTGAGGAAGACAGAACAACCACTTTCCTGCCCACCTTCATATTCCGTGTTCTCATTAAGAAGAATTTGCAAGCATTACGACATTTATTGATTCACAAATATTTTATGTGCAATCTTGTATTTTGCAAACAAACCAAGAGAAAATTGGAGCTGTAACAGCCAGCAAATTCATGAGCAAGACAAAACACCAGCAACAGACACATATATCTGCCCAATAGCTGGCCTTCTGATTCCAACTCTTCTAAAGTAGGATGCTTGGCAGTGGGGGGGAAAAATTGATCAGAATTTGTGGAGTTTGAGGTCCCTGCCATGATTTGAGAACCATACAAACCATGCACAATCCTACTAGCCTTTTGCTCTCAGTTCCCAAGACATCATAAACACTGCTTGAAATGTATGGAAAAAAGGCTGCATGCCCTCCAGAATGAAACTATCCCCTGAGTAGTAGAAGATTTCTCTAGTCTACCAACTACTATCCCATCCCAAGATGGCAAAATACCACCATTGAACCAAGAAGTAAACAGATCTTCTATGTTCAATTTTAAAGTAGAATGGAGCACTTGATGCTGTAAGATGCTAGTAAATGCCAGTAGATAATGCAAGCGGCAGATGATGACAAAACACTATCAAGATACATACTATTATAATAGGAACGGCAACCTTGATTTTACTCTTTTTTACCACGTATTTACAATTGCAAGTATTTCCAGTGGTGAACACCTATCTTAAAATACTCAGAAAATGCATACCGTTTTCAATTTCAAGAGAAAGGCCTTCCTAAAACCCGGGGAATAAGGTAGCTGAATGGATGGCTAATAGTAATACAGTGCTCCAGTGCTCTGGGAAATTATTTGTCATGTTGCATCAGTTTCCCTTTTTTGCAGAATGGAGTTTTGCTCATGTTTTTCGCTTATGTCTGCCACACCCCAACCGTTTTTAAATCTTGAAGAATAGGTTCTGAGACAAATTAGATGGCTAGAAAATAGGCTTGTATGTTGAACCTGACAAAAGCTGGTATCACAAAGGAGAACAGGGTCATTTGGATATCAAAACTTTCTCTTTCCTTAAAAAAAACAACAACACTTAGAAATTTGTTTGACTGATAAACATGTATTTTCACCCAATTTATTTATAATCAAAATCAGATTGAGTGAAATACAAATTAATCTTTTATTTAAGCTCCATTGAAAACCCTTAGATTATAGCAAATGTATGAATATATAAACATTTGACTTGTTCCTGATTTTTCCAAGTTTCTCAAGCTCTCGGGACAAAAGATTACAAAATTCCTTTATTTGGCAGTTTGAAACAAGAAAGATGGGACTTGTTTTATGGAGAAAATACCCCAGTTTAGAAACATCTATTTCTATTAACTGTGGATCAGCCACATTGGAGAAACCTTAAATACAGGTGGTATAGATCTTCATGGAGGATTCATTTAAACTATCAAATCCAAATTTCTAGTTAATGAAAGTCCAAATTGAAGAATCTCAATCTCTGCTTGAACAGCCCAAGTGAGGGTAATTGTTTTCACTATCACATGGCTTTATTCATTAAGACATTTTTCCTTACATTCATTGAAAACTACCTTTTATAAATTTTCTTGACCTGGCAAGATATTCTTTCAAGAATTTGAACAATACTGTAGTATGATCCTTAGCTTCACTTTTCAAACTAAATTTTCCAAGTTCCTTCAATCTTCCTCTATAAAGAGATTGTTACCTTTCTCTGAATGTGTGCATATACATTTTCATTAAAATGTGCCAGAATTAGAAATAATCAGAGTGTTCTTTGGAACATATGCTTCCACAATACAATTCATCACTGTATTTGATTTTTTGGAGTCCTATCACATTACTATTACTATTAGAATTTCAGTATCTGATCAAATCCCAATTCAGAATTTTCTCCACATGTATTGGATTCAAGAACACATTCTCCATACTGTATCTATGTATTTGATTTCTTTTGCTAACAGTAGAATTTAGCATTCATTTCAATTAAATGCTATTCTATTGTTTTCAGTTAATTTCTGAACTTACTTTGTTTAGATTCTTTTACTTAAAAAAAAAATTCTAAACACAGTATAGCTTAACTGTCAACTTTATTTTTATAAGTGCCTTGAGGTCTGCAAAGACTCTAAGAACCACAATTAGAAAACCAATACCGTACATAGTTTTGGGGCTTCCGTATTTACTTGGAAATATGCTCAAATGCCAAGGAAAAGAAAAGATTAATTAAGGAAACTGGTATTTTGTGACTGGCCACGTTTTCTAGGACATACCATGATATTCATTTTAGCCATATTCAGTGCAGGATGAAGGCCTCTTCTGCATGTTTCCAACCAATATGGTCTTGAGCTTTCTTTTGCCAATTGGGCCCACAATACTTGCTGATATCATTGATCCATTTTGTTTTAGGTATCTTTTGTGGATGCTTATTATTAAGTGAGATCCATTCTATGACTGCCTTGGTCCACCTGCCATCAGTTGTTTAGTTTTTGCTCCCAGTGTTGATATTTTTTTCCTGATTTGAGACATATTGCCTCCATCTCATTATCAAAGTCATTAGAAATGCTGAAGAATAATCAGATTGGTGGCAAACCAAATGGGATGGGGAACCAATGATGATCATTCTCTGATTTCAGTTTTTGAGCCAGCTATATAGTTACCTAATCATATTATTATGCAACCTGTAGGGCATTAGCTCACTAATCAGAATGTAATAGGTTTTTTTTCCCCGTCAAATATTTTGTTGAATTCAAGGTATTTCCATAATTTCCTGTATTGATACCCCAAAAGACTAGTGAGGAGTTAATTGTGGAACCCCCTTTTTCCTTTGTATCTATAATAAATACCTATGTAGAAAGGATTCTTTAGCAAAATGAGAAAATGTATGTGTAAGAAATTCCTCCACCCATCCTCTAAGATAAAATAACTTACCAAGCTGTGTGGTTTATATGATTTTATCAATCTTGCTTTTCTGAGACTACAACAGCTCCCTAGTCTAGCATACTGAAGAGATATAGATTGCGGTATCTTTCGTTCTCTGTTAACTCTCTTAATATTAATTCAAAATTCAGCATTTCACCCTGGCCTGAATCTACTGTCCTTTAATCCTACATAATTCATTGGCTGGACATCAGGTGTCAACAAACCAACTAAAAAAACTATCATTTTTTTCCAGTTCATTTGGGAAGAACTTTTTCTTTAGAAAACATGTCAATGTCTTTTAGGAATCAATTGGAGTCTTCAGATTCAGAAGCTGAAGAGCTTCACTTTAACCTGACCATACCTAATAACTGCAGAGAAGACAGGGAAGTCAGCTGATCCAAAGCATGAGCTAAGCAACTTTTATAGCCCAGTAGCACATCAGAAATTAATTTGAATCACTTACTTGAAAGAAAAAGCAAATTAATCCAAGCTGGTAAAAAGGGATGCATGAAGGAAGCGGCAGTCTATTTCTTTGTGGCCTAGAATGTTTCACCCATCCACCTGCAACCCTCTTTCTGTGCTGCTCTGGATTCCTTCCTACCTAAATGAAATTAGAACTGGGAACTGACCACATTTGGCTTTTTCCTGAACTGGTGTTTTGTCTCTCTGGATTATCTGAACAGTAAGCTTTTGTGTTTTCATTCACTAAGCAGAACATTTGTATTTTGCAATGTGTTTGTTACTGCTATTAGGAATATACAACTGCCAAAAAAAAATACCTTGAGTTTGTATAAAAAAGTTGGCTCTGTATATAATTGGCAGCACAAAACAATTTCTACTAATCATAGCATTGTTTTTAAGATATTTACAGATGGCTTTATCATCTGTTATACGATCTTTCCAGCAGTAGTATCAAATCACAGATTTCATATAATATGCACTTTCATTCAGTTGTCTGGCCTTAACTGTTTTCCAGGATTTCTGGAGGGGAAATGGGTATAGCTAACCTCTAACATTGGGAACTCTTTTTTTTTTTTAGTTTCTTAAAATGCAGTTTCTCAAAATCCAAGATGCAGTTGATTTAATCCTGGAAATTTGAACTCCAAGTAAATATTTCCTGTGTATTGCTTTATTATTTTTAAACTGAAACGCTCCTTCAGCCTTTCCTTCATAATTGCCTGTTATTGGAATAATAGGTCAAAGTAAGAATATTTTCTTTGTTGACTCTTAGTATTTGCCATCTTCACAGATTGCTGGAAACATTCCTTTTCATTTATTTATTTTTGTACAGCCATACTCACTTCTTCCATTGTTTTCCTTACTGGGTATGTTTGAGACTACCCTTTTTGAAAATCTCCTTTCTTGTTCATTTTGAGGTAAATTTTCCATTATCTTATTCTGCCATGCTATCCAACTTTCAATTTGTTGGTCCTTTATTTTGACTTCAAGGTCATTTTGAAAGGCTCAGGGACAAAACGTTCCATTTCCTACTTCTCCCTGCACCCTATATCAATATAAGCTCTTTTATCCACTGGATTTACTGGAGAGAACATGAGGAAATATACTGAAACTACCATGGAATTATCTATGGAGATTCTCAGTCATCCAGGTCATGGTAGTCCCAAAGGTGTTTTTTCAAGAGGCAATTGGACTTTCTGGTTTTTCTTTCAAGATGTTTCACTTCTCATCCAAGAAGTTTCCAAGAAGAAGTTTCAGAAATGTCTTCAAAGAAAAACCGGAAAGTTCAATTGCCTCTTGAAAAAACACCTTTGGGACTACCATGGAATTATATTTTAAATAGTTAATTCTATTGCCTTGAATAAAAAGCAATAATCTATCTCAAATATACACTGGATGACCATAGGACATTCCCATGCATTGCGATCTCCTAAAGAGTCTGTTGTATACTATATTGATCCAGCACATCACTTATCCTCAGTCACAATTTACTAATCCTTCCTTTTGTTCAGCATCTCTACACTGATATTGTTCTATTTGTTCCCTTGCCTAGCGCTTTCTTCCTACAACATTATAGAGAGGGAATCCTACAACTAGTGCCAAACTAGTGCTACCACTACAAATTATATCTTCTGCCCCATAAATGAATCTATACTGAAGTCCACAAGTATTTCAAAGTTTCACAAAAGACTCTAAGAATAACTCTGATGCTTGTCCTTTTCCACAAAAGTTCTCAATGTGTTTAATGGCCTTAGTCAAAGCTTCTTAAGAGGTTCTGGTAGTGTGGAGTAAATCTTTGTGTTTTTATTGTTTGCCTTATTGCCTAATTTGTTGCCTGAAATGTGATGACCCTGCTTTCAATTAGCTAGTTAGCTAAACTAGATTAATTTATTGATTCACTATAAGCTGATTCACTCTAAGATAAAGTCTTAAATTTTGCTTGTCAATCAGCTTCATTACATTTAGGAAGAAGAATTGAGTTTCTTTACTATTCTTTCTTTTGCACAATATTTCCCTAACTTATCTGACTGATATTTGGCATGAGTGTTCCTCATTCTCCTGTGCCAAATTCTACAACATTTGGCATATTCTGGCACCACGTAAAGCTAGTCCAATCTGCTGAAAACAAACTCCAGCCATCTGTCTTTTCTCCTGTTTGAAACAGAGCTCAACCTTTCTTTGACTAGATTCACACTAAGCCATAGAATAAACTGTTTGTAACTCAGTGTCTTATCTAAACACAACCACTATGATTTAGGAACCCAGTTAATGGTTTAGTATATTGGTATAAGCCAGTCAATTCTGATTGATTTAAGGACTAATAGTCCCATGGTTCTGGGTTTTGTATGATCATAGCTTCTATGGCTCTCTAGATTGAATTAAACTATTTCTAGAGTAACCACTGCAAATTAGATTATGTCTGAAGCTCCAGATCAAGTAGTCTTAGTAGCTAATTACTGTGAAATTTTCACTTTTCTCTTCTGATATTCAAAGGCAAGAAAAAAAATGAATTTAATAAAATGAATAAATTTCTAATTTATTGGTTTACATTTTTAGAGCAGCTCCTCTTACCATACGTTGACTCTAGGCAGTGAACCAAAAGATAATATAAATGATAACCAAAAAGAAATAGAAACAGATTTTACAGGTGTGTGTGCATTAGCTATACAGTATTCCTTTATTGAGGTGTTTATATGCATTTTAAATCTTAACTGCATACTAATTAATACACATTTTGTACTATAATTAGGAGTAGGTTTAATTTTCAAAAGTAAAAACTTGCAGGTGGTAGAACGGAAACTCAACTCACCTATCTTGGATTATTTCTGCTATTTTCTAAAGCCTCAGTCTGCTCTAAAAATATGGCAGGTTGAAAGGAAATATGAAGTTGAAGGCCTGCCAGATACAGGAAGGATACAAGCAAGAAAGAACTTTTCTCCCATCTACTACCAATTATGCAGATACTGTTTGCATGTAATATGTCAGAAAGTATTATGAGAAAACTTTTATGTAATACAATAAGGAGACAAATTAATTACACATATCAGAATTGAAGACAAAACAAAAGATAATGAGCAATTCTATGAATTTTCTACCGAACTTTTTTTTTAGAAGCTATATTTGCAGCGGAGAACAAAAGAGAACTAAGAGAGTTCCTTAACTTCTTTTCTGCATATTATCTGACTGTTTCACGCACACATTGTTTATTTTTTCAACATATATAAGCCCAGCTACTATTTTGAGCAACAACATCAAATAATGCTATTATTTATGTGCATTGTCCATAGAAAATTGTAATTTGTAGTTTGGCCCAGAATAACAAAAGTGCTTACAAAACAGCATCAACTTGACCATAAATGCCAAGTAAGGTCAGACCTCATCAGCAATTGAGTGGCAATTCTGGGACTATTTGCTAGACTCTAAAGAAGGCAAAGGCAAATGATATCCATGGTAAGGCCAAGATGTAATGAGAAGAAGGAATAACCTTGAGGAACAGGAGGAAGAGCTGCAACCAGAACAACAGTTAGTTAAAAAAAATAAGAGCCTAGGGCACAAATTAAAATGGAGAAAATATCTCAGACATAATACAGTACTGCAGTCTATTTCTGCTGGCTGCTAGCACTTCGAGTCTCACCAGGCTCAAGGTTGACTCAGCCTTCTATCCTTCCAAGGTGGGTGAAGTGAGGACCCAGATTGTTGAGGGCAATAGGCTGACTCTGTAAACGGCTTAGAGAGGGATGTAAAGCACTGTAAAGCAGTATATGAGTTTAAGTGCTATTGCTATAATGCTCCCTAGTTCTCCTGAAGACCTAAACAGGGAGAGGGAGGCATATTCTAACTTGCAAGATTCTGTTACCATAACCTTACAATGAAAGTAGTATTACACCTTGCATGTCTTTGGTTTCTAGGTTTGATCTAACTTGGATGGCTGACATATGAAAACTGAACGAATGCAGTCACCAAGAGTTGATCTCAAAGGCATCTTTACTACTAAAGCTATTGAAAGTTTGGCAGTTCAGCAATTCGAATCCCTAATGCCACATAACGGTGTGAGCTCCTGTTATTTGTCCCAGCTTCTGCCAACCTAGCAGTTTGAAAGCACGTAAAAGATGCAAGTAGAAAAATAGGGGCCACCTTTTGTGGGAAGGTAACAGCGTTCTATGCACCTTTGGCATTTAGTCATGCCCGGCTACATGACCACGGAGATGTCTTCGGACAACACTGGCTCTTTGGCTTTGAAACGGAGATGAGCACCACCCCCTAGAGTCAGGAATGACTAGCACATATGTGCAAGGGGAACCTTTATCTTTAAGAATTACATAGATTGGTCCACTTTGTTTGTTTTCTACATCAGATTCATCCACTTTGGGTTCATGTTAGATTCATTTGTTCTAGACTTTCACTAACTTAATCTAATATTTATCTGTTCATGAAATAATATATCCTACTTAAGAAATCTCAATTTTTTTATACTATATAAGATATCCAGGAAAGTTTCCATCTGTTTCAGGAATAGGGTTGTAACACAAATTCCCTTAATAATGTCTTTCAGAGTTTCTCTCTAATTAATGTTCTAACAGTGCTTGTTAAATATCATCTCACAATTCTTTCTACCAGTATATATGCTATCATCCATTATTAATAAAAACCTGAAGAGTCTGAAAGTTTTGTTTCATCTTTGTGTAGACTATTAGGCTATTTCTTTGCCATTAGAAACCTGAATATTGATTGACAATCTATAATAGGCCTGATGAGTCCCAAAGTTTTCAGTTGATATAAAATTTTAGTGAAAAACTGAATGAATCTTTCTCTTAACCTAAGAAATTCACTGGATTTTATTAATTTAAATGTAAGGATAAACATATATATAAAACTGGCTGCCTGGAGAAAAGGGCAAGTAAATACAATGCTTATCCAGGTTTTTGCTCCAATTCCTGATGCAGGAAGAGAAGGTATTATAGTCAATGTCAATATAAAATTGATAGAACATGCAAGCAAGATGTGTTGCTGGAGACTGGCCAGTCTAAATTGAAAATATTAAAGGGGAAAATATAGTTGGACTATAGTATATAGGAAACAAAACAAAGCAGAACAATTTATTTCTGCCAATACAATAAATCATCCATTGCTAAGACTATTCCAACAACCAAAAGAGAACCTATATACATGGATATCACCAGATAGGAACATACACATATTAAATTCACTGTATTATTGGCACTTGGAGGTAGAAGAACTCAGCTATAAGAGAAAGACATGACCAGGGGCTGACTGAGGAACAGATCTTGCTCAAGTGCAAGTTCAAAGTTAAGCGAAAGGAGAAGAAATCCAATCAGTTTCCATAATATGATTTTGAATATATAAAGGTATAGGTTTCCCCTGTCCAGTCTGATTCTAGTGGGCAGTGCTCATCTCTGTTTCTTAGTTGAGGGAGCCAGTGTTGTCTATATCAATACTATTGAATGTATATATCAGCCATTTTCAAGGAGAATCTCAGAAATTGTTTTGAAGAATATCATATAACCAAGAAAACAAATACATGACTCATAGAACAAATCCAGAATTCTCAATCAAGGCACAAGTGATTAGATTCAGATAATAGTTTAGACCAGTGATGACTAACCTTTTTCACTTTGCGTGCCAAAAGGGGGGGCGTGCATGCGAGGCCCTCCAGAGGCCGGAAATTACCTGTATTCCAACTTCCAGTGGGACTGGAAGTTCCGGTTTTTTGCCCTCCACAGGCTGCAGAGCCTTTCTAGCAGTCTGTGAAGGGCGAAAATGGCCCTCCCGACCCCCCCCCGGAGGCCAGAAAACATCTGTTTTCCGACTTCTGGGAGGCCAGAAAGGCCCGAAAATCAGCTGTGCAGCGTGCGCACGCATGCTGCAGCTGAGCTGGGCCAGTGCTCGCGTGCTCACTGATATGGCTCCGCATGCCATAGGTTCGCCATTACTGGTTTAGACATATTATATGAAGATCTAGCTATTTAAAGGAGTCTGTAATTCTGGGAATGGTGTAAGAAAAAAGAAAAAGAGGACAATAGCACAGAAGACAGACTCAATTGCAGTAGTGACTGGTGCATCAATGAAAGATATGAAGAATCAAGTTGCAACAAATTTCTGTGCTGAAGAAAATCTAAGTTGGCAAACACTGACTTGATGACACATACACAGTCAATATTATAGTATACCTTAAATTCTTATTCTTCAAACAACTGTAATTCTATACACTTTGCATTGGTTTATGACAATATTGTCAGGGATGTGCAATTTGTTCTGGCTGAGTGATGTACCAGTGGCCACTCTCCTAAAAGTGGCACCTGGGCAAACTTTCATATGGAACCATTTACCTTTAAATGAACTTAAATATAAATAAAGTAAAGCATATTTAAATATTTATTAAGTAACATTTTTTAAAAAACTCTTGAAAGCCTAAATGCCATCCATTTTTACTGTAACTAACTAAAGCATACGAAACTGAGCTAACCTTAGAGGAATTCACCTTGATTATTTATAGAAACAACATGTATTGTAGGAGTCCACTTAAGTTTTTCTATCCTTGAATCTATCCCTAGAAGAAAGGTACCAAATGAAAACATGGCTAAACATCATGTTGTATGCAAAAAGGACACCTTCCACACACAACTTCAAATAACCGTAAATATTAGCTATAGTTATAAAACTATAGCTATTCCAACTATTGATTCAAATATGTGTTCATGAGATGTTCACAATCAGCACATAATTCTCCCAAACTTTTTTTCAGGTTTGTTTAATTTCATCTTCTTGAATGAACTACAATTGGCTGAATCCTCAAAACTGTAAGCCACAGAGAAAAAAGTACACAGTATGATATACGAACTATACAATTAGGACTTTAATTTGGAGATAGCTCTTTATATAACCACTTGTTTACCACAAAACTGCCTTTTGTAATCCATCTGGGAATTAGAAAAGATTGAGAAGTATTGTAAGCAATTAAATATATTAAAAAAAACTATTTTCATTTTAAACTTTGTAGTTATTTCTTTTTAAATTATATTTAATCTTTTTGGTAGTTCTAATCAACTCGGTTTCTTGAAAAAGAACTCCCGATTCCCAATCCGTTTTAAAAAATTTATAACGGCATATGCACAAATCGTAAAAACTGGGTTTAAAAAAAATGATTTTTCCATTCTTCCAATGAAAATTGTCCTTTTCATGAACTAGTATTTACCAGGAAATGCCTCACAGGCATTTAGAATGCAGCTAAAGATACTAAAGGAGCTTTTGTTCTCATATTCCTTTAGATTTTCAAGTGCATCATGTATTTTTTTTTCAAAACAATATTCCCAGAAAGAATGCTATTAAAATTGTCTCCCTCCAAATTTCTTATAGAATACGGAGCTCTGAATTATATGGTCTTTCAGAATCACTATTTCAAGTACTAAAGAAAAACCAAATACTATTGCCTTTAAAAGATTATACAGGGAACAGAGGGAAAGCAAACATTACTAGAGAATGGAACCTGGGTAAAATGTGAGCAATGAGAACATAACTAGCAGTAAAATGCCTTCATGAAAAAGTGTGTTCTGCAGAAGTATAAATTCACATTCAATTTTCTCTTATATGTGCATTATTTACTTATTTGCATGATCCTGACTAAAGTTATTTACATTCTGGGACACAAATCTGCATGGGATTAGACTAATTCAGCCAATTTTAGATTATTCAAAAGTCTGCATTACAAACACCTAGTTACTGTAAATATAATTTAATTGAAGGTGACAAGCATACTTCTTATGATTTTAATGATATTTTTCTTACTCTTGGTCAAAGCACATCATAACAGGTCTGAGTCAAAATAATTATTTCCTCCCCCCACCCCCGACAAAAAAAATCAAATGATTAAAAAAACCCTGCAGTCAATCAATCAATCAATTTATTTATTTATTATTTTATTTATTTATTTGTTTAGATTTATATACCACCTTTCTCCCTTTCGGGACTCAGGGCGGTGAACAGACATCAATAAAATAGAACAATAATTTACAGTTTAAAATTACATATTAAATTAAATAATTTATAGTCTGTTCTAAAAACAGCTAAAAACCCCATCAGAACCCTACTAAGACCCCTAATAACACCCCAAACCCGTTAAAAAACTACGCCAGGCCGGCCACACGAAATAGATAAGTTTTCAAAACCCGGCGGAAGAGATGCAGGTCATTCAT
>JANHFK010003170.1:67843-79283 GCA_036250565.1 Sibynophis collaris | reverse complement strand
ACAGATGATTAGGGGACTGGAGGCTAAATCATATGAAGAACGGTTTCAAGAACGGAGTATGTCTAGTTTAATGAAAAGAAGGAGTAGGGGAGACATGATAGCAGTCTTCCAATATCTCAGGGGTTGCCACAAAGAAGAGGGAGTCAAGGTATTCTCTAAAGCACCTGAAGGTAGGACAAGAAGCAATGGGTGGAAACTAATGAAGGAGAGAAGCAACCTAGAACTAAAGAAGAAATTTCCTAACAGTGAGACAGTGGAACAACTTGCCTCCAGAAGTTGTGGGTGCTCCATCACTGGAGGCTTTTAAGAAGAGATTGGACAACGATTTGCCTGAAATGGCATAGGGTTTCTTGCCTAAGCAGGGGGTTGGACTAGAAGGCCTCCAAGGTCCCTTCCAGCTCTGTTATTCTGTGACAGATTGACAACATGGCAGGTTGCGGAAACCATGTGTAAAAGGAGGCCATAAGAGGTAAGTCGCCTGAGAGAGGAGGAGGGGATTTCGCAGAAAGGAAAGAAGCAGAAGTAGAAAGAAAAACAAAGGCTATGTGAGGTGAACTGGGCCCACCAAACAAAGGAAACACAGAAAATGCTATAAATAAATCAAAGGACTTAAGAGAATACCATCTGGGAGCTGATGAGTTAGAGATAACAAAAGGATTAAGACTTGATCTTTGGCAAATGTAAATGCTAGTTGTATATTTGCAACTAGAGATAAGTAGAATTCCGTGGGATAACCCTGGATTTGGCTTATCAAATTTCTCTGGACCATCCGAAACACACCCATAACAGCTTTTGGCTATTCCTGGCAATGCTCCAGTGACTTTTGTAGCTTTATTTGATAATAATAAGCTATATTATTTTCTACATTTGATATAGGAGGCAATTTACAGATTACTCAGGGTTGGTTTGTTTTTTTAAAGAAATCATTTCAAATTGTAGCTTTTCCTCCACAAACACGACGATAACATTCTTTTCCAATGGATGTAAGATGGCCACATGTGACTCCTTTTATATATTTAAAAGAATGTGACCATCATGTCATTTATGAAGCCGTGGAAAGCTCTAGAACGGATGAATTTTCACGTTGACAGAGCAAAATAATATATTGGGATTGTTATCTCCTTTTTAAAAAAAATTAGAAATACACATTGAAGTTTTGTCAAACAGATTCTTATCTCTCAGCTTTAAAAAGAGTTTGACAGCCGTGGTTTAAATGAAGCAAATACTATGAAGCAAAGCCAAGTTTGTTTGTTCTGATGAAAAACCTAGTTTGATGTAGGATTAGACATTGTTTTTCTGCCTACTGTTTACCACTACTACGGATTATTATAATAATAATGCTTTTCGGGTTATTGTTCTGATGCTACAATTTTTTTCCTTTATGCAATTGTTTTAGACAGAATCTAAGAGTCACTATTTCTTTAGAAAACGTTTGATGTGGTTTCTGGGAAGTTTTCTGAAGCAGATTCTGGCTTATTTTTGATTTCCCATTATTATTATTATTATTATTGTTGTTGTTGTGGAACAACTTATTTTATTTTCCTGCCAAATCACATTAACTATTTGCCTTATGTTGTGGAATAAATCAAGGATTTATTCCCTTTGACTGCACTATATAAAAAAATGGAAAACATTAAAAGGATCACAGAAGATGGAAGAGTGTCTGAGATTCTGACAGACACAGATGGTATGTTTGATAAAGGTTAGAAACGTTCATTTTGTTCCACTGAGGCTACACCCCCCCGAGTAACTACTATAAATCGGAAGAAATTAATGAGCCTGTGACTGAGGGCTTTCAAGATTTTTCTGATCCTTTTGGTTGGCCTTGGGTTAAAGATTCATGATCATCTTCTTCTTTTTTTAAGCGCAAATTTGAAATCATTTCCCATTTTGGATCAAACCAAACTTAGAATTCCTTTCAGTTGCTTGCACAAATAAACACGCGTAAGGTCATTTTAACTCTACATCATGCATTTTAAAAGATCTTCTTGTGCTATTTATATTCTTTCAAGCAAATTTGTCTAATAACTTTCTCTGGAAAGTTATCGTAACATTTTCCACAGATTCAATTAGAACAACCAGCTGGTAAATATGGATTTAATTCTCCCATCTTTTCAGCTGATCATTTGGCATTTATTTTAGATTCAGAATTCAGCTCCTCTTTGCGTTCAACTGGAAGCTTTTGTGTTTTCTGAAATGTCGGTTTGTTCAAGGATTAGTTTCAATATTGGAAACTTAATGTCACAAGATAAATAGAGGAGAGATTTGATGGTAAACAAAACGAACCTCCTTATCCATCAAAGCCTCCATAATGCCATGCTTCTCATTTAAAAATAGATATTAATCTGCTTCTTTGTTTTAATTTTTCAATAAACCGAACCTTTACTTTTGAAAAACATAGCTCAGATTAAACTGTTTTTTTATAAAGTCTATAAAAATGTGAATTTGGTTTACGAGACTGCTTCTTAGCAATTTATTTGTACTGAAGTGTTTTGTCACCTGTCATGTTTGGTCCTGATGCTTTTGAGATATTTTAGCCACTATCCATCTTTTTTTTAAAAAAAATAATAATTGAAGAAAGCAGTATTAATTACTTGGATCGTAACTTGGAATGACCTGTTCTTTCAATACCAAATGGACAGTTGCATTAAAGAACGTGATATTATTTTTATCTTAAAATGTGGTTAACTTAAAAAAAACCTATTTCATCTGTATTGAATATCTCAGGGTTATTTAATAAGGGAGACTTAGTTCAAGAGACAGAGATTAATTCTAGATTTGTCCCATTGTTACCATATTTTGGGTTCAAATGTATAAGGTTGCAATAATGATTTGAAAATGAGAATGGGGTTAAGATATATTTTTGGCTGTATTACTAGCTTTAAAAATCTGGGCATCAAGAACTATAGATTTCTGGTGTACGGAGATGGTAAAAATAATTATTCTGCAGTGGTAGAACGATAAATCTACACCTGGTTGGCACTGTATGCAATTTTTATTACTGTTAATTAGTTTGATATAAAAGGTTTTTTTTAAAAAAGGGGGCTAAGATTATGCTTGTTTGCACTCTCCTTTCATCCGAGTCTTTCCTTGTATTAATTAAGAGATTCCTGCCAGTATAGATGGTACAGGTACTCCTCGCTTAATGACTTACCACCCCTCCTCAAAGTTATGACTGCCCCACACATACAACCATCGTCACAAGATTCGCATTGGCAACCGTCTCACATTTACAACCGGTTGCAATGTCCGATTTATTTTATTTTTTTGCCACTTTCTGGCAAAAGAAAATAAAATTTTCTTTGAGCAAATGGATTTCCCTAACGGCCACATGGTTCGCTTAACGGCCACGGCAACTCGCGTTACGACCGTCATAAAAATGATTACAAAATCCAGTCAGCTCAGGCCAGGACCTGTTTAGTGACTGCAACAACTTAGGATGGGCGTTTCCCGGCTCAACTGTGGCCATTAAGTGAGGACATTTCCTTCTCTCTCAGATGTGAATGATTTCCAAGACTACAAAAAAGGAATTTTAGTTGCACTCCATAGATCAGGGCAGGGGTGTCAAACTCAAGGTCTGGGGGCCAGATCTGGCCCACGGGGTGCTTAGATTTGGCCCACACAGGTCCACCCTGGAAATAGCGAAGGTCCGTCCTGTGGTGCTTCTGCCAGTGAAAACAAGAGCTCGGAGGAGCCGCGAGCAGCCCCCCCCCCCCGAGCTCCGTTTTTGCTGACAGAGGGTTGCAGGCGGCCATCGCAGCCCAAAACGGAGCTCGTGAGCCCCTTTTCGTTGGCAGAGCGCTCGACACGAGTGATGTCAAGCTGGCCACGCCCACCGTGGCCACGCCCACCCCGAGGTCAAACACAACCCTGATGCGGCCCTCAATGAAATCCAGTTTGACACCCCTGTCGTAGGTTGTCTTTCAGCTCACCCACCGTTTCCTTTACGCCACAATATCAAGAGAATTATTTTAATTATGCTTTTGTATGATTTGGCAGCCTCTTTGCTAAGATTATCACTGTAGCAGATTGCATCCAGGTCAATGGTATATTAGTGTTTTCCAATCTAGCAAACTTACTTTCATAGACCACCTAATGTCACTTTGCCCAAGAGTCACTGATTGACAAGACAAGGGAATTTATGAGTCATTGCATATCAACTAAACTGAAGACCCTACTGACTGCATAACACATAAAGCAGTTCCGAGGCTCACTATGGTTGAATGCAGGCAAGCTATTTTGCCCAGGTGAGAAGTCCTGTCAGAGAGGTTGCTCCTATTTCTAATGAACTGTTTAAAATGAACTTTTCTCATGCACTTTTCTGGAAAGCAGAAACAACAGACACCCCATGATCCATGAGATGATCCAGAACTATGTTTACGTGTAATGCTAACTGGGATAAAACATTACATATCTTGCTTAAGCTTTGGAAAGTAAAATTTCCCATTTCCTAAAAGTGCATAAATCCTGCTGTTCTGGAGAAAAAAGTATTGAAGGATTTATTAGTTCAATAGCTACATCCTTGGCTCTAGATCTCCATATTTTAAAAAAAACTTGACTTAAAAAAAATCTAACTATAATTATATATTACAGATTAAAGCTAGGAGTTAGACATTTAAAAAACTAGATATATGTTTTATAAAATCCCCAGTCATTTACTGTCTCATGTTGTATTTGATTTAAAAATTCCAGACCAAGTATGTCATATAGTTGCCTTGGCTTGCCGAATCACAAATTAAGGAACTTTTAAGCAATTATCAGGAATCTGTTTATGATTCTGAGTGGCATTTTAGTTTACCCATAATGGAAACCATTATTCCAAAGAGGTCCCAGAGATGAAGATTCCAGTCAAGTAGACTTAATGTTATTTCTGATTGTTTAACTACAACTGTATAGATAATCTTTATTGTCATTTTTTTTCCCCTGTGGGCACTCTAGCACACATTAAAAATGACTCTGTTGCTTGTTCTCAAAAGTGTACACATACATAACATACATATAGATATGCTACATGCATTTGATCTGCTTGGAAATATTCAATTATCATATCCCACTACTCTAAATATTGTAATATGTTTAATTTTTTAACATTAAGAAATGTCATCTGCCCAGTTCTCTCAAAAATATGATTCCCCCATTTAAGGTTGCCGATATTGGAGACAGATATGTAAATGAAGTAAACATTTTTTCTCTCTCTCTTTCTCTCTTTTTCTCTCTCTCTTCTCTCTCTCTTGTGAACCATATTATAAAAGAACAAAGAACAAGGAGAAGGAGAATAAGGCTATCTAGATCAAGGGCAGGAGAAAACATACAACTTGCATCCTGAAATATCACTATAGCAACATTTAAACCATGCATAGAAAACGATGCACATTTCTATACTTGCTTCCTTGGATACCAGATATAAATGACCTCTCTTTGGTTTAGTTTGTGGTGTTCATATGTGTACTTAAAGCAAAATATGTTATTTACTTTACCTGTAATAATATTCTTCCTCTATGATTTAATCAATGCAAGTAGGGTCTTACATACTATATTTGCCACTACATAGTTATCCACAAAACAGATAAAGCCAACACGCGGACATCATTGCTAGAGAGTTGAACAAACAGCTTAGAAATGTTCCAATAAGAAGCCAAATCTTTCTGTTCTAATGAAGAATTACAATTCTTATGCAATCCCAAATATGAAACTCTACTAGTTAATTGATTTTAAAAAGTGTTTTGCAAATCGTTGACTCATCAAGAAAAGTCAATAGTTACATATTATTGCATTTCTTTTGAAAGACTGTTTATATCATAATCTAGCATGACTTCCCTCAGTCTCTTGCCAAATGAAATAAATCCTGATTAAACATAAGCTGTCCACATGAAAACATATATTGCTATAAATCATGGTTTGCACAAACTTTGCAGTATAAACATTCCTATGGCTACAAAATAAGCATCATCATCAAGTAATGGCTTTATTATTATTATTATTATTATTATTATTATTATTATTATTATTATTATTATTATTATTATTATTCTTTGTTTTAGCTGTTTTTTTAATGATTTGGAATAATTTAACAATAATAGCTTTAGATTTATTATTTTAGTTTTGTTGAATACCATCCAGAGTCACTTGTTTGTGAAATGAGCAGTGACAGGAATTAGATAAATAAGTACATTAGTTATTTTATACACTAAGATACTCAATATCCCTATGACAAAAAAGTATTCACTCTAAAATTACCGTACAAAATTTTCTATTATTTAATAGCTTTACTAATTGTGCAAAACTTTCAACAACTAAGAGAATATTATAGACACATGAATCCTTCCTAGCCACACTTGGTTAAGAAAGAGGTTATTGAGAACTTTTTTATAACTTTCTGAAACTCATTTCATATTTTGAAATAGGAAGAAGAGATGCCCTGATGAAAATAATTTTTGCTTGGCATCAATAACCACATCCTAATAATACACATTCATAGCAGCATATTGTATTATGTACACATTCCATTTTACTATTGTCATTTCTTACAGCATTAAACTAGGAGGCCGGTCTTTGTTTCATCTTAACTTATCGATGTAATCACAATTTCTTCCAATAGCATAAAGTATAGATAGATATTTAAATAATATTAACTAACAAAATAGAAAAGAGAGAAAGAAAAGGAGAGGAATAGAAACTTTGCCAGGCATCATCTCTGCTGTTCTAACCTGATTCTTTTAAAGGCTACATTCAACCCTGTAGGGATTCGTATATCTTAGCATTATGAAACTGTTTTCTCTGCAAGAGGTATTTTGAATCATGAACCATCCTGACTAGTGAGAATAATTTCCTTTTTTTAGATTAGCTAATTTGCAGTCCTCTTAAAGCCAAACGTGCTAAATGAAACAAACCTTTAGCAGCCCATGCTTCTTTCCTTTCACTAGCAATTCATGCATTTTATACCCAAAATTGTTCTCTATTCAGAAACTCCTGGCTGTCACTTCCTAGCTGTCTGATGGTAATTACAGAATTGCTTACCCTTTTATCCTGAAAAAAAAAATTGGAAGGCATCTTGGCTAATTATCAGATGCTGATGAATGTTGCACTTATATTCTGACACAAGCAATGAAAACAGTTAACCAGATGAAATGCCTATCCCTACCACAATGGAAACAACACCACACATTCAAAATAGGACATAAAAACAAAAACAAAAGTTCTTAAAGATATTTTCAATGCTATTGGTATTACCTATAAACAACACTGGTGTGCACATCTGAATGACAAAATCTCACCTATCACAACAGAGAATACTGAATTCCAATCTGAACCACATCCACATGTTTTTTAGCTCTCATGCCAAGCAAGTTTAGCATCTCTGAAAGGTGATCCACCATCACCATTCCACACACCAGTGAGATTGACTTTTATTTCATCAAGATTTTCCCCTCCCCCCCCCCCCCGAAACACACACACCCCTGGATTCAATGGACATGTAGCTTTGCAATATAACTGGCCCAGGATCAAACAATGGTGGCACTATTTTCCTGCCAAATAGCAAGGTGGCTTTGCCAATGAATTCTGATTTATCAGATCATAGTAGAGTGATTCAGTGGCAAGAGGATTGCTTTATTTTTCCCCCTTTAAAAACACACTGCTTTTCCTTCTCCATCTTATTTCAGGACTTGACTAAGACAAGCACAATATCCATGTTCTATTGCTGTTGATGCAAGGATAGTCCCTAACTGGGACAAAATTTATGCAGGGAATGGAGTCAATGGGGGGGGGGGGGAGACAAGATCTGTTTAAACAGATCCCCAAAATAATGGTATGTGTTCAGTAGAGAAACTGTAATTATCAATTGGTTTTCACTGATTTATTTAAGAGTTATGAAATAAAGAAAGGGATTTTTTAATTAACTAGATACTTTGCTATGACAGCTTTGCAGGATTAGGATCCTTGTATGCGTGTCTCTGGGTAGAGGGTTCTAGGTTTACTATATTTTATGTATCTAACACTTAAGAGGCATTATATAGCATAATTTTTATAAACAGATAGTTTCATTGAGGGAAAAATAATTAAACCAACTCTCAGGAATATTGATGTTGTTGGTTTGACAGGTTATCAAATATGTTCAGAAGTCATATCTAAAAAAACATAATGGGGAAACACTGATAAAATATTCATACTCTTGTAAGATTACAACTGGAAAAAATCTTGCAGAGAGGATAGTTAGAAAAACATTTCCAGTTGTTACCTGTGAAGGTATTGCTTATACAAAAAAGCAGATCTTCCCAGTTTGATTAAGTACATTGGTGTATATGTAGACATTTTGATTATCAGCCCATGGATGCAAGATCAGGCGAGCTGATCATATGAGAAGGAAACATACATTTAAATGGTAAATAGCAATGCTCAAAAGAAGTTATTCTAAAGGAAAGTGATTAGTTACCTCATAAGCCTTTGAAATATCTTGTCCTCTTCTGTATCCTATTCTGTATCTATACACTACATTTTTTACAACTATGAAATGCTCTCCTTTTGGAACAGAAAGCCCCTGTAATTAATAAAACAAAATGACTAACAATCAACTTTCTTAGTGGAAAGTAAAAAACTTTCCAGACTCATTTTTCCAACTTATGAAATGGCTACAATTACAGGCTAGTTTTGTCCAACCATCGCATTACTTGAACCAGGTCTGTTGTGCAAACTCAACCACTCTTGTTAGTTGAGGGCTGTGTTGCATGGATCTAGAAAATTGGATTAATTGGATATATGATGCTCCAAGCAACATGGATAAGTAGGTTGTACAATGGGATCCACAGTCCCTCCCAGTTATATAGGAGTACAGAACATAATGTGCATTCCTATTTCCTTAGTGAACATGCATAGGATCAATGTTACCCTTTCATTTTAAACCAAAGCATTAAGACCACTGCATCCAGTGTAACATAGAAAGCTAAATATCAAAACAATAAGATATACCCACAAAATTCAACAGAGTGTCATTTACGAGGACCCACACGGCCACATACATCCTCTGGGAAAACTGAGAGGATTTACCATCAAATCATAGTAGAAGGAATGCTCTAGGAGACATTTGAGGAAAGATCTCCCTCACATGTCTTCTTTGGATACAAATTGCCAAGTGCATCACTTGTGCCACCATCTCAGAATCATCTTTCCCCAGTTTGTCTGATAATCATGCTTCATTATTACAAAGACTTCTTCAGATGGTGACATTGCCCTCATTTCCATTTCTTCCCCTACTTGACTCTCCTCACACCAAATTCTTTTGGCTGACCGTCCAAGCCAAACCTAGTGCCTTCTGGATATATACCATTATTTACCATTACTTCTGGACTTCAACTCCTATTACTTCCTACCCTGAGCTAACAGAGATGGTCATGTATCCTATAGATGATGGAAACTGTCATCTACCTTACTTTGGGGTTGGAGAAGACTGTTATGCAATGGTGGTGAATTTGGCAGCCTTGGGCCAGTTGGTAACTCAAGCATTACATTGCCAGATACTGCAGGAGCATGACAGACATTTACTAGAGAATGAATGGAAAGGATAGCTAGAGAATCAAGATATCTGCAAGGGTTACCCAAAGGTTGATTCCCTTCCCCACCCTACCCCCATCCAAGTACCTCCCTCCACACAGTCCCTGTCAGGTACCATTTTCAGTTCCCTTTTGGTCTCTCCTAGCCTTCAAATACACAAATCACTCCTCAACCCTATCACCTTTTAAAAAAATATAAGGGTAAGCATAAAGACCCAAGGAAATAATAATAATGTGACACTCACTGTATTTGAAAAATCACCCAGGAGCAAAAGAAGGATATCCAGAATGAAATTCCGAAGAAGAAGAAGAAAAGAAGGGAAGGAGGTGTTTGAAAAAGAAAAAATAATAATAAACAAAAAACAAAAAACCAGGCACCACCACCACCAAGGGCAAAACTACATCATCTCGGCAACAGATCCAATTTGATGGGAGGAAAAAAGGATAGGAAATTAAATATCCATCTGCAATTTTCCATCTAGTTCGGTCCAAAAGAGCTCCAAGCCTGCTGGTTTTTGTTTTGTTTTGTTTTCCCCTTTCCAGCTTCCTTTACATGATACTTCTCTTTCCTGGCTTCCTCGCTCCCCTCCCCGGCCGTCACTCTTAGGACGTGGCTGTTTTCAAATGTCCCTGCCTGTATCAACTTCTTTCTTCATTAGGGCACAAACGGACGGGACAGGCTTCAGCGGGGGGGAAAAAAAACACGAGGAAGGGAAAACCCAAACCGAAAACAACCAGTTCGACGAAAAGAGTCTTTCTTCGCTGGGAAACTTTTCATTCCTGCCCGGATCTTGTGGCGAGATCTTGCATCCTTTGCTTCTCCCTCTCTCCAAGACTTAACTCCTTTGAATCCCCGAAGGAAAGATTTTGTCGACTGTTTTTTTTTTTCTTTTCTCCCCCACGGCCCGTCCGTTTAAGGCGATTTCTCTTCTTTTGGCTCTGGTCTGCTAAGATCCAGCGGGAGCCAGGGAAGACCCTTGGCGTCCTTTTTTCTTTGCCGCCCGCTCGATTCTCCGATCCATGTGCTTCCACCACAAATCGGGGGTTCCCATGATCTCGGCGCTTTGATTCCCTCTTCTCACCAGCCGGGCGCGCAGCCTCTTACATTATTTCTCCCCAACCAACTTTAGGGGTTTCTCTCGCCACCCTCGCCACCCTCCCTCTCCGCCGATTCAAGGATCTGATTAGATTTCCAATCACAACCCAGTGCGCAATCGGATTTTTTATTTCCGCCAGGAGCCAGCAAGCCCAACTCGCCACGTTACTATATCCCTTCGCCTTCCTTCCAACTCCTCTGCGTTTTTCAGAGCCTCACATCGAATGGAAAGAGACGCTGAGGCGAACAGTGGCGGCGGCGGGCGAGAGCTTAGAAAAAGGGGGGGGGAGCGAGAGAGAGAGAGCGAGCGGAGAGGAGGGGGGAGAGGAGGAGATCCAGCGAGCGAGCAAACAAGGTTCCCACCAGCTGTCAAAAACCAATCCGTCATTTTTCGAAACACCTGAAGTGGGCGGCTTTCACCCACCTCTTCCCGCGCTCCCCTCGCTGCATTTCTTTCCTTTCTTCCTCATCCAGATCACCCCCGGCGTTCAAAACTCCCCGGTCGGAACCCAACGATCTCCCCGGGGAGGCGCGATTCGTCCGGCTCGCCGTGAATTTTGCCAGCCGGGGATTTCCCCTCCTCTTCATTTCGTCTTCCTCTCCATTTTTGCTTGCCAGCCTGCTGGAGGGCCGCGAGGAGGAGGAGGAAAAGAAAAAAAGAAAAAGAAAAAAAACGGGGGGGGGGAAATGCCGGAGGGGAAAATGTGTTCTTTGGAATACTCAGAAGAAGCTAAAGTGGGAGGTGGCGAGGCAGCCGGTGAGGGGCAGGCACTGTATTTCTCTCCAACTGTCTTTCCCC
>JANHFK010003169.1:51756-67645 GCA_036250565.1 Sibynophis collaris | reverse complement strand
GACTCTTGAAAAGAATTGAAGGGGGACTCTCTTAAGGATCGAGGCATCCATATTTCTTATAGGGAGATGTTTGCATAGGCCCTTAAACGATTACACGATCCTGTTTTCACAACCTCCCACTGAAGGACACTGCTCCCATCTCAATTGCAGATAAATGTTCGGTGCCAGTGATATCAACCATCCTTATAATTAACAGGTTCCTTCCTTGTAATGTTTCTGTCAACTGAGCAATTAATTGTTTAGAAGGGAAGAGCTACGATTGAAGAGGAAAGAGAAAAATCTCAAAAACTGCTCTTTGGTTGAAGCAGTTTCTCAGATTTTGAAATCGTTTAGAAAATACAACTCTTTATTTGAGGTAGATCAGGGGCCACCAACAGTTTGGGCACCAGGAACCGGTTCTGTGGGGAAAGTTTTTTCCACGGACCAGGGGAGGCATGGATTTGCGGGCTGCCTGCATACCACAGATGGGGCTTTGCTTGTTTGCACGGACCGGTGTCGGTCCACAGATTGAGGGTTGGGGACCCCTGAGATGGATTATCAAAGAAATAAATAACATATACAAAATAAAGTCTTACAATCCCCACCCCATGTCCTACTATTCTGCCTCACTATGGTGGGATGATATTCCTAGGAGGGATGAGTGAAGAATGCTGGGAGTGCATGCCAAGAGGTAGGGTCACCTGAAATATGGAGGTCATCCGGCTGCCCTCCAAAACAAAGCAGGCACAAAGTAGGGAGATAGTGAAGGCAGATGTCAGTAACAATGGAAAAAACATAATTTCTTAGGACTTCTTGACTTATGGACAGTCAATTAGAAAAGGCTGAAAAATGATTAATTACAGGTAGTCTTCAATTTACAACAGTTCAACCAGTGGTGAAATCCAAATTTTTTACTACTAGTTCTGTGGGCGTGGCTTGGTGGGTGTGGCGTGGCTTGGTGGGCGTGGCAGGGGAAGGATGCAAAATCTCCATTCCCACCCCACTCCAGGGTAAGGATACTGAAAAATCCCCATTCCCTCTCCACTCCTGGGGGAAAGATATTGCAAAATCTCCATTTCCACCCCACTCTGGGACCAGCCAATTCTCTGAACTATTCAAAATTTCCGCTACCGGTTCTTTGAACTGGTCTAAACTGTCAGAACCTGTTGGATTTCACCCCTGGGTTGTCTCCAGTATTATTACGCTACCATTAAATCTTTAGACCAGCAGTGAAATCCACTTATCTTCACTACCGGTTCGGGAATGAGCTCCCGCAAACTCCTCTTCTGCAGATGTGCAGAGGGTAAAAAAATGCGATATAATGACATCCCAGTGAGTGGGCGGAGCCTCCCGCCGCCAGTACTACCAGTTCTGCGAGCCGGATAGAACCAGGTGGAATCACTGCTTCTAACTGTCTTTCACACTTTCACACATTTTCAACCATTGCAGCATCCCCATGGTCACATGATCAAAATTCAGACTCTTGGCAACTGATTCATATTTATGACAGTTGCACGTCCCAGGGTCATGTCATCCCCTTTCCCCACCTTCTGACAAACAAAATCAGTGGGGAAAGCCAGATTCACTTAACAACTGTTAAGGAAAAAAACATCTTATTTCATTTAAATTATTTTATTTAGGTGCCACCCAGTTCCAAACAACTCTAGGGAGTTCACTTAAACAAATCAGTAAGTATGAAAATAAGTAAGAAGCAGATGAGGTACAAGAGGGCAAATCCGACCAACAGATCTCATGAACAAAAACAATAAAACTGTAAACATTAACATACATTAATGACAGGAATCTTCCTAAATCATGAAAGACCTTCTAGAATAGCCAGATTTTTTATTACTCTCTGGAAGGCTGCAAACATTCCTGCTTCAGGACTAAACTATTACAAAACAGCAGAACAGCCACAAAGAATGCACTCATTTGTGCATCCTCCCATCATACCTCCTGATAGGAGTGAGCCTTCAGCAGCTGCTTCTTATTCACATATATTGGGAAATCAGAATTTATCTAGAAATCTTCTCTAGCCTTGAGTGATAATTTAGCTCTAGAACAGGGGTGTCAAACTCAAGGCCCAAGGGGACGGATCCGCCCTGTGGGGTGCTTAAATCTGGCCCATGGAGCCTCCCTGGAAACAGCGAAGGACTAGCCCTCAGTGCCTCTGCAACAAAAAGGGAGCTTGGGAGGACTGCATGTGGCCCTCTTGAGCTCCATTTTCACTGGCAGAGGGTTGCAAGAGGCCATCGCAGCTGAAAACGGAGCTAGCAATGGCTGCAGGCAGCACTCCCAACCTCCGTTGTCGCTGGCAGAGGGTTGCAGGAGGCCATTGCAGCTGAAACGGAGCTTGGGATCCCGTTTTCACTGGCAGAGCGCTCAGACCACCACAGGCGCCCCCAACATGAATGGCATTGAGCTGGCCACGCCCACTCTGGCCACGCCCATCCTGTCCCCCCAAAGTCAAACACAAACCTGATGCGACCCTCAATGAAATCGAGTTTGACACCCCTGGTCTAGAAAATTAATATTAATGACTATTCCTGAAAGATAATATGTTGTTATTTGACAGGCATCTATAACTAGCTTGATAAATCCCAACAATATCTAGACTACAGTCTTTTTGTTGATCAGGCTAATGTGGCTTACTTAGCACCTCAAAAGCTATATTATCCTGCATTCTGGCACAAGCTAGTGGTGTCATTCTGGAAGACGGTCAAATTATTGCCCATTTTCTGCCCAGAGAGAATATGTTTTATTATTACTTACTGCTACATTTTTTTCTACTGCCTGCATTTGTCTTTGCAAAATTAATGGCAATGTTCCAAACTGGCCCAAAACATGTTAGTGTTTGAGAAATGTAAGTTAGCACAAAACCAAAGCACAAAACCGATTAGGTTGGTAATGTAACATTCTCTTTCATCTTACCTAACAAGTAGGTCTGGAATGCACAGCTCATTGCTTCAGTACAGAGGATCAAACTTAGAGACTTTCCAAACTTGCAACAGTTATTTGGATCCTCCAAATAAACAAGCACCAATTGCTTAAAATATTTGCCTTAGTTGCTTTACATCATGGCCAATCCCTAGCTCCCTTTGCGCCCAGGCATGAAAGTGCTGCAGCAAAAATAGTATGAAGAAACAAAAGCATTGGTAGGCTGAATCAAAAGGAAAACAAGGAAAAGGCAAGAAAATAAAAAGTGAATGTGAATTGAACCAGTTCCAGAATCTAGTGAGGATCTGATGGATTTATGCAGATTTAAAGCTGACTCCCAAAAGATTGTATTCAAATATCTTCAATGCTCTGATAGCTGCACCATCTTACAGTTGTCAAAGTACAACCTAGAGCAGGGGTGTCAAACTCACGATGATACATTTTCGTCACGTGCCGTATCATAACTTTCTCCCCCTTCACTAAACTGAGGTGGGCGTGGCCAGCATCTGATGCATCCAGCCCGCGGGCTGCGAGTTTGACACCCCCTGACCTAGAATATTAATGTTTCAGGCAATAACTTTCTACAACCTGTCTTTAGTTTGACTGTGTGTGAATTTTTTTTCACCTCTATTTCATCACCTTTAAAACATAACTTGTCAGGGTTCCAACTAATTAAATCATGAGCCTCCAGCCAAGCTTCAAAAGTAATCCAGTTATTTATTAGGAGCTTCATGTCGGCACAAACCGAGGGAAGGCAATTCTGTCCTCATTTAATTCGCGCCTTGGCTCTGACCCTGTTTCCCCCTCACCCCAAGGTATATCATCAGTTACATTACCTAGCAAAGCAATTTTGCAGGTTGTAGAAGTCACTCCCTCTGGCCACTGTGGGTCCCCCTGGAGATAACCTTGACGTTGCCGCTGGGATGTGCTTTGTTTTGACTGAAATGCAAGTTCCTCGATGCAGCAGCGAGGCTCGGTTTTCTCATCCCCCCCTGCCTATGGCAACTCGAGAGCAGGTCAAGAATGCTTCGCGAGGTGACATTTTAAACATTTAAACATTTAAAGATTTTGTGGAGGAAAGACCTTCTAATATTAGTTCATCTCTAGTGGTCACCAGTATCATTACTGACAGATTAGAAATGCCCAAGACGCTATTGAAATTGAGTCTAATTAGAACTGAACAGAGTTGGCAGTTTGCTTTTGGCTAATGTTTCATTATCTCCGAAAGGCTATTCCTTTCCCCTTTGGCATGTTTTGAATAAGCTGTAAGCAGTAGCAAAAGGCTTCACCCACAAGGGAGGACAGGGAGCATCACTCTGAGAACATTCAATTCTTCCAATACAAAGTCAAGAGGAAAAAAAAAACATACATTCCTCTCTCAGCACAGACCACACCCCATCAGACTTTTGAGACACCTCTTCTGGATTGAGGAAAGATGACAATCAGCAACAAGGAGCACTGCCTTTCAAGTGGGAGGAATTGTTGGTATAACAACCAACTGCACGCTTGGTTTCCAGCTTTTAATTGCTTTAGAAACATTGGTCCCCAACACTGTTCCCAGGAAATAGTGTGCCTACCAACATGTTCTTTGTGGCCTACAAAGCTCCCTGCTTTTTACCAAATTCAAATTCATTTTTTAATTCTATAAAAAATATGGGGAAGGAAAAGGAGAAGGATGAGAAGGACCTAACTATGTGTTGCAAAGCAAAGCACCAATTCCAAGCATAAATTATGCTTCTTTCAAGCCCTCTTTTAGAAAATAAAATATTTGACAGAGGTAGCTTCAGATATATGGGTATTTTGTGACTGATCACACCCAATTATGCAATCAGACGAATGTCCTGCCATCTCAAATGAAAAGCAAACTTCCAAAGGATCTGAGCTACTAGCCTTCTTTCCAACATTCCTTGCTAGCTCCAAAAAGCCTTTGGGCAGCCTGACTAATCAAACCTCTAATCCCATTCTTTTCACTTTCCTGGCAAACACACAGAAAGACTTATGCCTTCCTTCCATTTTCCCTGCTTCCCAAATTCCCTGGCTAGCAACCTGCTGTGCAACACCATGGACGATGCAGTATTCTCACGTCCTGCCCAATTGCTGCTCTTCTTTAAGTGTCCTTTTTTTTTCTGGATTTGTTTTTCTAGAAATAGATCATCTCTAAATTAATCTCGGGAACGCTGAAAAGCTTTTTTTCCCACCAAACCCTTGCTGAGGTAAGGAAATCTGTTTTTTATCTGCCAGCATTCTGAAAATGTCCATGTGCCACACTGATGGGGAACTCAGGGACCAGTAGTTTAACCCATTTTAATGGCACTTGATTTTATTTTGTTTTGTTGTTTGTATCCCACCTTTATTATTTCTGACAAATAACTCAAGGTGGTGAACCCATCCAATACATCTTCCTCCTCCTGTTTTCCTCACAACAACAACCTGTGAGGTAAATTGGTATTAGAGAGAGCGACTGGCCCAAAGTCATTCAGCTGGCTGGCTCTCGTGGCTAAGGTGGGACTAGAACTCACCATCTTCTGGTTTCTAGCCTTCACTACTAGTCCAAACCGGCTCTGAAGAAAACTATCCTGTTGTCACATGAAAGTGTTACTATGAGAAAAAGATTCCACGGTAGTTCTTTCTCATGGGACTATGTTTCTACAAGAAAAATAAGTATAGATAAAGTCTAAACGAGGTCTGTGCGTTGTGCTTAGGAACTGCATGGCTATGAAGTTTATACGCAGATACACAGTTTCAGCAATACTTTTGAGTCACATTTTTCCATTATAAAGGTTCTTACCAATTTCCTTTTAAACGATTCTATGGCCAAAAAAATAAATAAATGCTGTATTTCCTTGCACTTGTCTGAAAAGCATTTCCTCCTTACTCCTGCTGGATACAGAGAGAATTTCTTCACACGCATTGATCCTAATACCACATAAATTAATGGCTGAATCCCAGGAACTTTTTAGTCCAAGGCTATGTCCTAGATACATAAATTAGTTCAAGAGAATTATTTAAAAATATTTTTTCTTTTGTATTATATTCAGAAAAACAATATGTGGGCTGAATCCACAGCTTATATATAGCCTATATAATATATAGCCATGTAAACACATATAGTATATATGACAGAAATCAAAACGATAGTTTACATGGCTTTGACAATAGAGAACAGAAAACAAATACATTGAGTTTTATCTTTGTATTTGCTGTTGAGAAAAAGACATATGCATATATATATATAAACAACTTTCTACATGTTGCTATGCCAAAATGGGTGTTAGTTTGTCTTACTTTTCTATCCCTGCTACTCGGTTTCTGTTGAAAAGTGGTTTTCCAGATATTCCAAAAACTGCAGAGTGAGGATTTGGGGTTGGAGATTTTTTGTTGTTGTTGTGCTTTTTCTATATAGATAAGTATCTACTGGGAAGTAGGATGAGATCAACAAAGCCACTTTACCTTGACATGATCAGAAAAACATGTCATCTTTATAACCACAAAAGCAACCCAGCTTTAACAACCTAAGTGCATTATTTATGTGGTTTCTGTGAATGGAATTAGAGTTTAGCTCATAAAACCACTGTAAACAAACCAATCAAACCGATTTTCCAGCTTCTCCTCAAGAACTGACAGACTTTTCATGGGTAACACTAGACAATATTTTACAGAGATGATTGCTCAATCTACTCCTTTTTTTTCCTTTTTAATTGTTTCTGTTTTCCAAAACATTATCTATCTATCTCTTTCTCTCTCTCTCTCTTCTCTCTCTCTCTTCTTTCTCTTCCCCCCCCCCCACTGTTTTAGACATGCACTGCCTGTATTCAGTTTCTGTTCTACATAACTTTTGCAATGGTCTTGAAGTTTCCTGCACTTTTATGGCACATGAAAGTCAAGACCTCACAGGAGCTTCCTACACAACAATCTCAGAATACTTGACCAGACAGCATTGTAATACACACACTATTATCCTATGTCACTCCCACCACATTCCCTCTATCCTCCTCCTTCAAGTCTGGATTTCCTCATTTTTTTCAGGTGGGCTAATATTTATCAGAGATGTAATTCTGATAAAATAAATTATTTGAGCCATTTTGAGTTCGTGAAAACAATGATATCTCCTAATTATTTAATAGATTGTGATCATTTTTCAAGAATTCTGAAAGAAGATGGACAAAAACTGAGGTAGTTCCATATGGCAGATTATTCTTTCCGTGGAGAAATGGAAGCACAAAGGAACAAAAACTATGAGAGAGAGGGGGGAAGAGGGAGAGAGAGAGAGAGGGAGAGACTTTTGTTATGTTATTGGTCTAAATTGTTAACTGCATTAGCATGTTTTCATAAGGAAATTATAATAGAATTCTCACGACTTGGTTGCAAAATAACTTACTTTATCATTATATTTAATGCAATATTCCTAACTTCATTATTTTATGAGCAAATCAAGTTATTCACAACAGTAACTTCTGTTTACTCTCATTCTAAAAATAGAGCATTTTGTCCAAAAATTCATTCCCCCATGAATGCATTTTTTAAAAATTAAGTTTGGATCAAAACATTCAGAAATGGTCCATAGTCTTTCTCAATATCAGGGCTGCTCAAGTGAGCTGGCATGGTAATTCCTTCAGTTCTAAACTAAGAGTTGGCTCTTCCAGCTGGGAAAATACAGAGTTGTAATATATACATATCTTAATGGGGGGAAAAACCCATTTAAAATTTTTTATCTGGAAATTACTATCTCAGGGAAAGCTACTGTGATGTCTAACCATATGCAGCTTTTGATCCCCTGTTGGAACTGAATATGACAGGAAAAAAATCTTTTGTTGCTTTCTAAACAACAAAATTATACATTTTTGTAGCAACATTGACAACATTGCTCTAGATTTGTTCTTGATAAAGAGCAGTGTTTTTTTTAATTTGAAAATACTGCTTGGGTATTGAAAGCAAGCACATTTCTAGAATAGAATAGAATAGAATAGAATAGAATAGAATAGAATAGAATAGAATAGAATAGAATAGAATAGAATAGAATAGAAAATTTCAAAATAGCGTTAACCTATCCTTAACCTATTTCTTTGAAAAACAAATGCTGTGAGCCTCCAATCAGTTTGTCTTATTCTGTAGAAGGTAGAAGAGTTATAAAACCATTCAGAAAAAAAAATATTATGTCTGACGATAAACAAGAGTCTGTGGCATCTTGATAGGTCACACTAGGAATCCCTCACAAAAATGGTATCTAGTTACTCTTTAAAATACTAAAAAAAACCAGGATTTCCCAATCTATGAGGTGTATTTCTTTTGGGGAGTTATAGAAAAAGTTTTGGGGAGGTGTGAAGACTTTTATTTTTTTCCTATCTATTAAAAAGATTCTATTGCATTGTTTTCATTTGTTTGCATTTTAGTGTTTGGATTTGCGGGGGGTGTATGTGTATACAGTACATTAAAATTGCACTATAAAGGGAAATGTAATGGCAAAAAGTTTAGGAACTCCTGGTTTAAATTCCTCCAAAAAAGAGTGATGAGCCTTAAATCTGCATAATCCAGTGGTGGTCAAGGCAGTGAATACAGACCTTTCTTCCTTTCCTTGAGTCAGTGTGGAGATTTACTACAGAATATTTTGCCATTTGCACTGAGTTACAGTTGCAAGAAACTGGTAGCCAGCTACCTCTCATTATTCAGAAATATTTCCTAGTTTGGCTGTAATGGAAGCTAACGGCTAATGTCCGATTCTGTAGGGAGAAAGGAGAAGATCCTAAAGCAGTACATTAATGTTTACATGCTCTGCTCTGTCCAGCATATTGAATAAAGCAAGTCCCTATTTCTGAGCCTGACCCATTGGCAAATATTCAGGATTCGCTAACAGTTCACAAATATCACATGTAGTCCCTTTTTGGCTTAATTATGTTTTCCATAAAAAGGGATAATGAAGAAAAATATTTTCTTGGAGTTGGGTACTTTGGTTCCTTCCAGTGGTGGGTTCCTACCGGTTCACTCAGGAGCTCGTGAACAGGTAGTAGCGGCAGCGGGAGGCCCACCCGCCTAGATGTCATGCGCAGAAGCGCCATGCATGAATGCACATGCGAACTGGTAGTGAAGGTAAGTGGAACCGACCCCTAGTTCCTTCCCAGATGCCTCTTAACAATTTTAACTGCCAAGCATTAATGCCCACTAAGTGAAGCATAAAAAATACCATACTTTAACTGGGCCATAGAACACGTAATCAGCAAAGGAAAATCTTTTATCCAAGAAGAAAATAGACATGTCTATTTTGTTCATGGATAAAAGGTCATTATCATTTGCACCCACCCCCAGAAATAAGCAGACTTTCTTCATTAAAAGGTACTTACATTTCTAAAAATGCAACGGCAACCAACAAATATTACACACAATCTGACTGAGAAGTAATAGGATGATGCTTGACTTCCACCAGAACAATCAGTCTTAATTGCTTTGCTGATGTTTCCAAAGAAAATATGAAATTAAAATGTGCAGTAACCCTTAGACATCAAAAGATATTATACCTATGGTGTAAATATATTTCATTTCTATCCATTAAACTTCAATCTATTGTTTTACTTCAGTTTTGCAGTAAGTTTACATGATTCATTTCTACTGTATGTACCTGTGCATGTATTTTGCACAAAAATGTTATTATGAAATTTGAAATTATGTGAGGACCTATGGAAGTCTGATTTATTCAATATGCCACAGTTTAACGCAATGAGTCTACCTATGCACTCACACATAGATATATCTGACATTAGCAGGGAACAAGGTAGATTGTTCCCTGCTTTTATTATATTTTATTAGAATTTATTTAAGGCCCAGAATTGAGAAAGTAACTTATGAAATAAATAGCAATCTCACTTTAGAACTGATTAACAATGTTTTGCAGGTAAATGGAGGCCATTGTTTTTACTTTTTATTTTCTTCAATTCTGCACTTGTTGTTTTCTTGGCAAAATGATCCAGGAGAATGCATATCTGGATATTGTGTTTGTTTAATCCGGAAGTTTTTAAATGTTTAAATAATGAGAGTAGCATTCTGGTCTGTGTATCTGGGATTAGACTGATCATTTTTAGACTAGATTAATCTTGATTAGGGCAGCCTAGATCACACTGATTGATGATTAATGATTAACACTAATAGACGGAGATGCAGGAGTCCACACTGCTGATATTCCTGAAACTTTTAAATAGTTTTTTTTAATACAATGAGCCTTAGGATCTTGTTGAACTGTGCATTGAAGACACTGTTTGTGTCAGGCCCTCTCCTTTCTCTCCATCCAGTACAGTACCAGAAAACAATACCTGGAGACTTCAGCTTAATCAGCAAGGCTCTATCTTGTCTCCTATGTTAATTAATATCTATAGGAATTTTCTATGAAGACTTGCTTGCTGGTTTGTGATAATTATGCTCATGGGACTCAGCTATACTTCTCTTTTCCTGTAGTTTAAGGATTTGGATATCTCCATGGCACTCTTGAGTATCTCCATATTGGAAAGCATTGGGTATAAGAAAACAAGCTGAAATGAAATGCTAACAAAATTGTGTTATTATTGATTCTAGACTGTAGCTCAGGAGCTATAGCCTGTTCTGTATTGGGTCTACTCTCTCTTAAGGATCAGTTTTGCAGTTTTGACAATTTCCTTGATCCAGCATTGATGTTGGACAGCCACATTAATTGTGAAGGGAATGAGAGATGTTTGTGTGCTTAAAGGGAAAAGTTCTGACTTAGGTGATTCATGTGTTATTACTATGAATTCTTTTTAAGAAGGCCCTTGAAGACTGTCCAAAAATTCCAGCATTAAGCAGCACATATGAGTGATCCCTCTTAATCCCTGTCTTGAAACAACTTTATTAATTGCTGGTTGCCTTCTAAATTCAAGTCAAATTATTCCCAATGATAAATTATATAAGGTTCAGCTCTGCTTAATAGTCATTTACTTCCATATAACCTACTCCCTACACTTAGATCATCAGTAGGGCTCCATATTTGCCTAATCCTAATTCTTATTCACCCAGATCTTTTAGCACTTTCAAATTTTATTGTTCTTATCATTGTTTTATTCATAGGACAGTTATACTGTCCTTCATATAATTTTGGCTTCATGTTTTACACATGTGTGACTATCTAAGGTAATGCTCTTAAAGAAAAGGTGAACCAAGGATGTGTTTTGTCATTCACACTATTGGATTTTTATATCCACTAATTAGTCTGTTTGATTTGGAGTTTCATTCATTTATCTTTGTGGCTCCATGTTAGTCACACTCTATGTGGATCAAGCAATTATCTATTTAGTGTTCCTCAGAATATTTGTAATCTTTTGCAAAGCTGAGATTTGACAGTCAATTAGCTAAAACCCAAAGAAGTGATTCCAAGTGATCCCCCAAAAAATTAACATTAGGAGATCAAGCAAATCTTGATTCCTTAAACTTTGCTTTCCAGAAGTTTTAAGGAACGATGTAGAAACTGTGGAAAGGATGTAATGAAAGCCACTGTTCAATCCTTATTACATCTGCCAATTGGATAATTATGCTTCTTATTGAAGTGGAAGGCATCATTTACAGGAACATGCAGCAGATTTGATTCCAGAATACAATTCTATAGTATGACTATGTTATATCTAATCATCATCATCAAGACAATATTCTTAAAATACAACATGATGGTCTGAGACAGGCTTAGTCAAAAAAGAGACTATGTTCCTACCATGAAAGAAGAATACAAAGGTAACTAGTTTATTTGTTTTCCCCTTCACATTGTTTACTTCAGGAATTGTGACTTATGGTGAAGGAACAACCAAATAAATTTAATTGTCTTCTTTCTTTGTTTTTTGTTTTGTTTTCTGGAGTGGGACCAGTTGAACCAATCTCAGTTACTTCTTCAGTTATACAACACTTTTCTTTGTTGTTTAACATTTGGGGTGGTGCTTTGACCAGTAAAATCAACTTTTAAAATATCTTGCTGTTGTCTCCTGTTTAGTGATGCCCTGGGTTTTCTGCAGCAGACGTTACTTTATCCTTTGTTGCCTTATTTTTCCTAAGTCTTCTTGATGTTTTTTCCCCATTTCCATTATGGCGTTATGTATTGTGTATTCTCACACATGCTCATATCTATGCCTTCAAGTCAGTTTTTGACTCCTAATGACTACCTGGACTAATTTCTGCTGTTTTCTTGATAAAGTCTTTTGGAAGTGGCTTACCTTGTCTGTTTTTCAGGGCTGAGAGAGAGTGACTGGCCAAGATCACACAGCTGGCCTTGTCGAAAGTGGGACTAGAACTCAAGGGTTCCCAGTTCCTATTCTAATGTCTTATCCACTACACAAACTGGCTTTAATATGTGTACTGTCTAGTCACAGTTGAAATGCAATCTATTCTATGTTAGATTCTCCTATATATCCCATAACTCAAAGACATTCATATTTGTCACATTCCTCTTTGCTCTCTTGTGTGTTTGCCTAATTCTCCAAACCAAGGAGCCCCTCCTTTCATCTTCTCAGATGCCTATCAATATAAGAGATCCATTCAGCAGTAAAATAATATTACAACCCAGTGTCCCAGTAAGTGATCTTTCATTACATCACTATGCTCTCATCCTAAATTGTATATAAGCAACTCACCACAAACTTTCTAAATATTGGTTAAGGGCTCTCGAAGTGGCTTCCAGCTTCCTCACCACAAATTCAAGTTGCAAAATTTAATAAATGACCTCATGTTCTCCTTCCGTGATATGAGACCAAGATTGGCTTTCCACTCATCTGGTAGGTTTCCTCTCCTAAAAGGGTCAAAGAGAACTATTTACATTTACATTTTTAAAGGATAGTAGACTGCTAATAACTAGATAGATTTATTAATGTTTGGATGGAAGGGAAGAGACAGGAAGTTGTGTAGAGCCTGGAATTCAATACAAGAAATATTTGAAATTCATTTATAGACTTCCTTTCCTTAACAGAGATAGATTGACTATTCTTAATTTGCTTGTGCAAATAAACCCATTTTGTTGTGCAAGATCCCATTACTCTTTTGTTCTCCAGAACTATAAAGATTTTGGACCAATTAATACGCCCAGTTAATTGTTTTACCCTGTCTTTTATATTTTCCTAAAATTCCCATTTATGTTTGAGATTGCATTTTTTAAAATGTCCTAACTAGATGCTTTTCTTCCCCCATCTCTAGATTTTTAAAATCTAAGAGATCTCAAGTATCTTGCTGTGATAAATGTGATAAACCATCACTTTGTGGGATTTTTCCCTATACTTCCAATTCCTATCATCTCAAACCATAAGAGGCTTGACATAGTTGGAGGAAACCACCTCTTTTTAATAATGTCTTCCTTTAAACCTTCTTTTAGATATATCTTGACACTAAGGATCTCTATATGTCCTTCATCAAACATATTCATAAATAGTGTAGTGGGTGCAAGGGATTAAGTCATAATCATTCATTTTTTAGGATAAGTGTGTGTCGTATCTATTTTCTTTCTCAAGGCTATCACACCAAGTTTTTCTCTGTGCTATCTTGCTTAGACTTTGGTCTAGCCTTCTGTTATGAATTTTATTTGTCTCCAAGCCAGATGTTGTCCTACTGGCTAATGACTTTAGCTCCTTTCCCTCAACAGGTGGATATATTTTCCTTCTTTCGTTTTTTTCTGTACTTTTTCATTCCAAGCCTTTTGCTGATCTTTCTCTCCCTGTATTGTTACATGTTTCTTTCAGCCATCTAGCTCCTCTGGTGGGTTATATTTCTGTCAACTGCTATTTCTCAAAATATTAAGGATTTGGTTATGCAACTGGCTCTTAACCCAATTAGTTTATTGACACTGAAGAACCATTATCCACCTAAGAAAGAGCACAAACGCATAGCTAATATATTCTGTCACTAGTTCTCCAATGACAACTAACATTAGAACCAAACATTGTATCATAGTCAGTTGACATTACCTCTGAGGGTTGGGAACAGTCTTTACTGTAGTGTCAACTTTGAATCTATAAATTCCAGGCTAAATTGAAATTACTTCACTCTCCACCTGTGTTTAAACATGTTTTTTTAATCAAATTTCCAAGGCAGTTTCTATCGTCTCTCTTTTTCAGTCCTAAGCAATCAACCTTTGGCCCCCCATATCTTACAGCTTTTCATTATTTCCCATTCTTTCTCAATAAAACTCATTTTTGCGAAATATGGGTACTTTGATTTCATTATTTTGTTCCCCTTGAGTCTCTTCTGGGATACTAGAAATATATTTCAGAGTCTGAATACTAAAGTACATCTGTGTATTTGGAAAATAAACTTAGCTTTTAAAGCAGGTCTACCAAAATATGACAATAGGATGAGATCTACCAAGTGTGTTTAACTAAAATTTCCTCACCCCTTCTCTAGTTACTTCCTACTTTCCTCAACATGGAATAATTTGCATGTGGGGGGGGAGAAGTCCTTGAGGTTTGGCTCATTCAATTTCCTTGTATATTTAATTTCTCCCATAGGAAATTGTGGTGTTCCCTTGCCTTGAGTTTTTCTTTTGGGATAGTTGCCTGATTTTACAATGAACACAATGTTCCCAATCCTTAGGAAACTTTTTCTGGGGACATAGAACTAACCTAGAGGGATTTTGAATGCTTTCCTCTTCCTACTGTGCTAATGTGGTATGTCAGCACAGCTAATAAAATATAACAATTTGTTATGCATGATAAATTACAAAACAAGTATGTGTAGAAGTTGTACAAGCTTCTGAACCAGAGCTTATCCAAATCTATAGCAGGGCTGCATTTGTCATTACTCTTCATACTCTGAATCAGTCCTTTTCCAAAAGGATAATCAAGAGATTTAAAAAGTGCAGAGAAGAACCACCAAAATAACAGGGAAATGGAGGGTGTTGGAGAAAAAGAAATGGAACTCAAGGGCTATGCATTAAAGGTGTCGAAAATTATGCCTGTTGTGGTGTAAATGAGCTAATGCAACTTGAGTTCATCCAGTGAAACTGCCATGGAGAGTATCAAACACGAGGACATTTATGCAATGATTGGTTAATTCATGAAAGTCATGATAGCTTTTCTGTCTTAGAGTGAACTTTCCCAATGCTAAATAAGAAGATAGCAATAATCTATCTAGCTTCCAAAGCAGGAAGCTTATTATTACCAGCTGCAGCAGCAAGAGACAGCTTTGATCTTTCTTGCTTCCCACCAACATCTGGTTGGCCTCTGAAAAATCTCTCTCCAAATTAGGTGAGCCCATTTTGTGATCTATCAGGACATTTTTTTTAACTTTCATATGTTCTTATGAATTCCAAAATGGCAGCATATACAGTGTGTAAATTACAACCTGACGAACACCACAAGAGATTGCATTTTCTGTTTCTTCTACAACCATTGTTTACTAACGAGCCACTTGTTATAAGTAAAAAATATTTTAAAATGCAAATGGTTTTTGGAATCCTATTTCTGCTTCACTTTCTTTCCAACAACAATGGAAAGAAAGTATATGATGCACTCGACTTCAGCTGCCAAATAGACCATTACTGCTAACTGCCTTTCCAAACTATTATGTCAGTTAATAAGTGAATGAAAAATGTCCGAACTAAAATGGACTTTGAGTGTTTAACCTATGCAACCCAGTGAGTCATGGAATTTGTTTTGGATGGAAGTGGTTGGATGCGAAATGCTCTGAAAATGCCTTTTCCCATCCTGCTTTTATATGTGAAGCCATGTGGGATTTTAGGATCCTGAACTGCTCTACTTCAATTATAGACCTGGATCTCAACTTCCTTGTACGAATTTCCTATAATTGCTGCCAAATATGAATTTAATATAGATCCATAATCAAGATTCTGTCAAACACCAGGTTTTTTTTTTGCTATTTAATAACTGCTTAGTAATAATAAAAGGATATGACATACCAAAAAATGTATGTTCCTATCTATCTATCTATCTATCTATCTATCTATCTATCTATCTATCTATCTATCTATCTATCTATCGATCTATCGATC